>JAKRBP010001314.1:161555-172765 GCA_022398575.1 Heliothis subflexa | reverse complement strand
AGTAACTACCTTAACGCTAATGTATGATGATGCTTTTAATTTTGATTTAGTTGAGAAGGTAACTGCAGAGTAATTCGTGACTGACACATGATTTGAATGAAATCATATGGCAGATGAGTATATTCAGTACTTATCCGGCGGTGATCAATTCTCCACATAAATGAGTTAATGTCAAGAATGTTCTCGAGTATAACACAGATACTTACAGGTTATACGTAGTTCGTGTACTGGCAGTTTTTCGTTAGCTTTTTTGTTACGCTCTCAAGATGTTTACATCATCAGCATCATATAAAAAATAAGTTAATAACCAACGTCTTTTTTCGGAATATTGTAATGTCATCTAAAATAAATGGATACCATTGAGAATTGAGGATGGTAAAAAATGCATGTATGTATAACGTCAATGTCCATTAAAGTAGATGTTTTATCAATAAGAGAAACATAGGATATGATGAAAGCTTTCGTAGTCCCACTGACGCCGACATAGAAAGAAATGCTCCTAAGTGACAAGTTCCTGATTTCGCTCTTTATTGCCTTAACAAGATTCAGAGCCACATAAATTGAAATTTCCGGGACTTCCAAATTAAAAGATAGAGCTACACTCTTATATAAAGCAGAGAGTTTTTCTTCTAAGAAATCTGAAAGTCTACTAACAAGTGTCATAATTGCTGATTTATTTAAGATATTAATTCCAAACGGTTTACATCAGATATCCATAGTGCACAAACTATGCAATTACTCATCTAAATTGAATTTGTTGCAGATACAACGTAGATCTAAGTAGATTATTACAACATACTTAATCAAAATAAGTATTCGTTATTTATTATGAAATCACGCAAGATTGCTATCTGTAGATTTTTTTATATTTAGAAATATTAATTACATTAAGTACATTTTGATTACGGTGAGGGATTGTATCTATGAGCTGATAGGTCCAAGGTCGTGTCGTTTATTATAGCTCGCGGTGGCTGAGGCAAGTGTGGGACCTTCGCTCTTTGTCAGAAAATGTATATTTTTGGAGCACCAATTTGATTCAAGGTGACGAGAGGACAAAACATCTATATCGAGGTACAACATTGCAGATGTTGTGATACCGTATAAAGATAGTATCACAAAGATAAGACAACAGAAAAGCATGTGCGCAAATCATAGAAACAATCACGTAATCCGTAACAATGACGACAAATGCGATTAGATATGTAGCCAATATAACAAAGTATCTTGTAAAGATGATCAGACATTTACATAAGTTGTATGAGTGATGAATGTTTAAATGGTGTTGTGAAAAATTGAAATCAATGAATGCAAGTTAAAATCAATGAATGATATATACAAATTGATCACTTACGAGCACCACGTGTTTCTACGAGCGAAAGGCGATCGGGGTTGTTCGGTGGACGTCGATTTCGGTTGTGAGTCTACCGTCAAATTAAGTTTGAAGCCTGCTATGGACTTCCGTCGTTTGGCTGCAAGAGCCCGGGACGCGAGGTCCGAGTCGTGCACCTGCTCAGGTGGGGATGCGGCGTGCGAGCATGTCTTCATATGCGCCTGCGCGGTTGCCACTTGCAGCAGCTTCGTAGACAGACTCCGGCGGCCTAAGGCCTCGCACGTCGCGCACCGTCCGTCCTCCATGAAGGTCCTCGTGCGTCCGACACGGCCACGGCGTGGACACTGAGCGCGTATTGTTTCCAACGGACGTGGTGGCTTAACTGATGTCATCCGACGGACGAGCGATACACGCGCGACCGCTCGTGTTCGCCGCACGAAAAATTCAAGACTCTACAAGCGGACGCCGGAATCGATCGATACTCGAATGAAATAGGTTTAATGCGATAATAAGAACGCGATAAGGTGTACGTACACGCGAATAAGTGTAATGACCTAGACGGTGTGGCATAAGCACGGCTTCGGTGCGGCCTCGGCGGGCGGCCGTGCGCGGGCGGCTCGGCGCATGCGACTGCGGTCACCACTACAAAGCACCCCCGCCGCCGGGCGTAATCCGAACGTTAACGAAGATATCGATATTTGCGGTGAATAATACCACGATACGCGACATCGTATGATTTACATGCGTCTAACAGTCGCTCAGAGGTGTCATTCCGGCATTCCTCTGGACACCGTCCAGGTGATCAGTATAAATAATTGGGGGTCATGGGATGCTCCGTCGCGTAAATCATGCAGAAGTCCCATAACTATAATCTTAATATAAGTATGACGCGGAAACTCATAGATTTGACAAATTCTAACTGCGTATGAAATAAACGCGCAGCCTACGCTAAGCGGTTACAACAGTTCCACCTAGGTGATCTAAACATAGTTTTTGCCTTAATTAAGGCAGATCAACGAGAAGATGCTCATTGCTCTTAGTACTTACCTATTTGAATGAATGACGTAAGTGTTTGGAATTCAGAAAGTTTTACCAGGCATTAGATAAGAAGGGTTGAAGTTCTTCGACGTATTGACGAGTGGGTAGCTGGCCAAAAAAATCAATGCCAATAGTTGCAGGTGACCGATTTAATTGATGCTTCGGCCGAGATGAAGCTTCTCGATCACGAGATAGATTTTTCTTGTCCCTAGGACTTGTGCCTGGAGATTTTAGAACAAGAAATTCAGCACAAGGTTGTCTGTTCAGCCGCTCTGGAGCCGTTATTTCTGAACGGTGACCGGCTTTTAAATTGTTTAAGCGAATTAATCATAGGATACTTTGTCGGCGACGACAACTATACATTTTTATATAACTTCCCTCTAATTTGTTATGTTAGCATTGAGAAGTCCGAGTAAAAGAAACATATATTTCCTAGACGCATATTTTATAAAACAAGAAAATATTCTTCGCTCTTCGCTGTAGTAGAATACGATCAAAAAATCTTTGAGTACACTGCATTAAACTGATTGGCATACAACCTTCGACAGCGATCGATCGTGTCAATGTTATGTTTCCATGAAACTGAAATACCCCTTACATTTATTCGTACCGGACAGTCACGCTACGAGTATGTGTACATTTTTAATGTATGAACCATTGCATGTGCTTTGTAAGGCTTTTAAACTGAACGACGAAGACAGCAAATATTGTTTACTAAAACTTAAATATACCTAAATGACATTGAGTAATTAGTAAATAATATCCGTAATAAACAAATTGATTTAGTATTCGTAAAATTGATTGAAATTGCTGAATTCAATGTAATCTTTGAGATAAATAATCACTTCCTTAGTTGGAATTCTGAATTGGTCGTTACAAAAAAATCTAGGTACGTGCAATAATTATTTTAATTTGGCAAGACGTCAGAGATATGTTTCGATGCCAAGTGTTCGACACATTCTGACATGCATCACTCTGAACAGAATTAAATATTGGTTGTCACACCTCCTCGACACGCGTATCAGTCTATGTCGAGACATTTAGTCTCTGGTTGCATGTAAACAAGTCATTAGGACTTTGTAAGCAAATAGGTACACAATTCTGCTAGTGATTGATGTCATAAAGTGGTATTAAAGTTAAAGACAGTTATTTTGTTTCCATTAAGATCGTAAACACTAGAACTAATATCCCATGTTACATTAAAGAAATGTGAATATCTATTACTGAAGCTAATCTCTACGGAGCGATGAACGGTAACTTTGCTCGGATAGCTTACGTCAAGGAAAAGGAAATGGCCAACGTTTTATCCCGACCGGATAAGTATTTCCCTTGAGGTACAAGCTGAAATATTATGTCTCACTAGTATAATAGTCGCCTTATCTCCTTCAGCAATCATTACTCAAAATATTATAAATAAAATATTGAAATCAATGTTGTTATTGCCTATTGTTAGAACTTATCAGACAGCGGTATCTTGAGGATTAAGGTATAGATAAGACCAATTCTTGTCTAACACGAGGGAAGTCTTGAACAAAACAACATTGTTTAACTCAATATTATTGCTTTGTGCCATTATCATTACAAACAGGTCGCTAATGATAATGACACAGCATGATAAATGTCGACAGCTAAATTGTAGCATAATTAAAAGAGAAATAGTACACGGATACTGAGTGCTAGTGACGCAAGCGTAGATCACATAAAAATATATATAATAGTAGTTGATGATGATGATAAACAGCATTGCATTAGTGCTAGTGCGAAGATCAAAGGTGGATTATAAAGTCCACTGGTTACCCGTTCTACCCTGTAATGACGTCAAAAGGCTCAACAAGATCTAAGCTTAAAAGAAAATACTAAACAAAAAGCACCTTGTGTAGCTAAATTTAAAGATCCTTACGTAAATGAATTACGTGGGAAGTTATTTTGGGGTTCATTGAGCAGGTTATTCGTAGTTAAAGGAAAACAAGGTACAGGATTAAGGCCCAAAGCCGAGTATTTAAGCGGGTAAGTTGGTGTAAAATTGTGTGCGCAACTCATCAACTTGGTAGGATTAAATGACAATAAAGCTTTCCGTAGAGTAGATAAAGTATCATCTTAATGTGATCCTTTGAAGGTTAGCTTTGAACAAAATAGCTATTCCATAATTAACGTGAAAGAAACAATAAATTATATGATGCATGTCGCATAAATTGGGGAAAATTTGTAACCTGGCAGAGAAATTTTGCGCTGTAACTGCTCGAATTTTAGAGTTGGTATTAAAATTAATATGTGTACATGGTGTGAAGTAGTACCTATATAAATAGATTCCACGTGCAAGGAGCTCCTGTGTTTATACTATAAAGATGATGATTGTGAGCGAAACATTTGTACATGTGTTGGTGAAGCGTGAAATATTGACACTGAAGATCTGGGTGCTTCCGTTCTACATCCAGGATCAGCTACTGCAGATTTAGCGGGAAAATTTAGATACGTTTCAGATTTAGACCTAGTTTTGGTCAGTTATTTTGAAGACTTGCAAATGTACTGTAATAAATTGGTGAATTAATGGAAATTACAAATTATTTATTAGAGAAATGATTTGTTTCACTTAATATTTTTGCCATTTATTAAGTTGTAATTAGCTGAAACTCTATACACCTTATGTCAAAGTAGTAAAAACATCGCAACTTTTAGAGGGTTTATAAGAAACTAAAATATACTTCTCGAGGGTTTATCAGAAAATATTATAAAATCGTCCTCAAAGACAAGTCATTTTATACAAACCAAAATATCCACATATCCATTGTTCTTACATAGTACAATAAGGCACTCGGAAACTTTGAAAGATGCAGCCAGTGAAAAAATAGGTTATCAACAGAAATACGAGTTATTGCAATCACAACAAACTCATTAGCGCGTAAACAAAACTATTGAGTTCAATGACACTGCTCATTTATTTTTGTAGGTTAAATTAATAACTACATTTTGACAGTGGCTTTTTCTTCGACTTTTATTATTTTTTTGACCTTTGATACAGCGTCTGGGTGGAAATTATAAAAACATGATTTGTAATTTATCTTATTAATTTTCTTTGTTTTCGGATTGAATTCTAAACTTCTTAGCTATTTTTTTAATAAAGCTCTTAGTTTTTTTTTTGTTGGAAATGTCTAACTTCATTTAATTTTATGAATATACGCAGTTTCATTTTCTTTCAAGGTCCGTATGTTTATACTGAATGCTACCCAAGGAGCCATTAGAATTTTATAATGAGAATTGTATTTGTTAATTTAATTAAATACTGAGTAATCAGTAATACAATAAGTAACGCATAATATAGTAGGTTAATGTTTCATAACACTATAGTTTTATTTTTAAGCAAGGTTGAACCTTGGAAGAGTTACGTTATAACCATAATTCACTGCTAATCGTTTTAATTTTAATAATTAAGTAAAGCAAAATATTATGTGAGCAGTTTTTGCGGTTTGCAATGCAAAAGTATTTATAGTTACGTACGTAGGTAGCTATTTTTGAGGAGGAAACTTTAATGTTCCCTTTTATTTTTGCAATTATTTGCTAAAATGTGTCAACGGACAGTAAACCAAGTTAAATTGGCAAACATAAAATTACCAAACTGAAACAAAAAAAAAACAGATTTCGTGCTAAATAACATATCACGTTTCATTCTAATTTTGTGTACTGTACGATAACAGAAAATTGTAATGGTCAATATGAACCCGCAATAAAATACAACTTAATACGGAATATAAAACAATATATTCCTTCAACAGTTGTTAGTTCGCGTGGGAACACAATCAGGTGACGCGATGCATCGACTTTCTTTCTTCATTACGACTTTGTTTATAATTAATTTAAAGCTGATTATAATATTGTTATGGAGGCACGGCCGACCTTGGAATCTTAATGTGTATTCATGAAGTTTAAGGTCACGTTAACAGTGGTTCTTCAATGTTGGATTAATTAAGAGTTTATACGCTCCAAATGAAGCTATCATCAAAAATACGCTCGACGGTTCATCCTTTGTACGTTAAAAATGATGTTCAAAATGAAACGTTAAAAGCAATTGAAGTACTTTTGCCAATCTTGATTGACGTCAATTTGACGATTAATATCCTTAAATAAGTAATTACTTTAAAGAGACTTTTAATAGAGATATTTAAGCCAATCATAGCCCAGCATCATTGAAATTGAGCATCAATTTGCGGTGTTGGATATATCGTGATAGCGTCCAACACGATGAAAAAGATATAAAATGGCCATAAATATTCAATAGTATCGACGTTATGGGCGACCGCAGTATACAGAAAACGGTCCGTTTACATCATGATAACACGTTCAAGTTAATCGTATGGTGTGAAAATGCTTTCACTTATCATGTCTACCTCGTCCTTATCGAAATCATTATCAGTTATTGCTGGTATGCTATCGAATGTTATGATTAATATTTATATGTAAAAGTGGTAGTGCTTACGCGTTATTATTGTAATAAAAGTCAGTTCGTTGGCTAGAACAAAGTCAAAAGTTACGCTGTCATTTTCTTCACTGACCTGTCTAAAACTATACTCATGTGTCTGTGTAGATTCTGCTTAAGGTCTCTCCGTGTGTACTGCTGTTGCTGCTGCTGTTGTGTAGGGGGCGACGGCGCGGGGGCCGCGCCCCCTGGCGGTGCTCGCTGCCCTACGAGCACCTTCAACTCCGCCATTAACTTTTGCACCATACGGACACGTTTGGACTCAACCGCGTAACACACACTAGTGAAGACGTACACCTCAATCAATCGCAGCTAACTTGCCAAGAGCCATTGGCTCGGCCGTTGCATACACACGTGACGTCACTGTTGCACGTGATAATAAAGCATCGATATCGATACAAGCGTCGTTACAACGCGCGTGCGGGTTCCACACTGTCGGCCGGCGTGCGACGCTTTGACCTCGCCGCCGCTTTTTATAAGTGCCCGATGAGCGCGCAAGGTGGTATATGTGAGACGGAATAAACATGTTTATATTTAGGCGGGATCTTCGGGACGCATGATACGCACGCTTTGATACGATTAGTTACTCTGCATTTTTCACTTTCCATGAAGTCTGTATCAAGAAATTATTGCCATGACTATCGCGTAGGATTTTTGACGGCCAAGGCCACTAATCATGCTTAAAGCATTTATGAGCCATTCACTAATTACACTGAAATAAACAATGACAAAAGTAGGTCATCTGTTGCAGCAGATCACAATAGCAGTGAAAGGAAACGGGGTCATACGAGCATTGTTCGGCTTCCAAACGAAGAGTTGAGCTAAATTAAATAGGGCGCTGGTACGCTTCCGATATCAAATTGGTACAAGTACCTAACGATAATGCAATGGAAATGGAATTGTGGAATAAACGATGAGTTATTTGTAAATCGGAATCAGGAAGATTGGATGTGGATGGAGATCGGGTAAACAAACACGCTCAAGAAATTCGTGGTATGTAACCGAGACAGGGATCCTTGAATCGTAAATACGAAAAACAAGCCGACTTCAGTTCTGGTTTTTAAAATAATCGACTTTGAACGTGAATTGTGAGACGCGTCGGTTCATGGAGAGGTAGAAATAGCACCACCTGACGCCGCCGCCGCCGGCGCAGGAAGTGTGGACGGTCGAGCACACCACACCACTACTATAATCAGAAACGAAGTGAAAACATGCTAGTTATTTTTTATATGGCGAAATCGAAATATGTAATAGAGTTAAATAACTGAAAACTTTTACAGGCTGCAATAAATTTCTTATTACACAATTAGTGTACCTCATTATTTCTAGCCTCTCTCTCTCTAATGACATTAAATAAACACCCGGAATTAGGTTTATGAATACCCAATTGTTACGTTTGAAGAGATTTGAGCAATACAACCTGTGCAAAATAAAAGTAAGTAAATGCAAAAATTTGCAGTCTGATGAACTTTTTAATATTCGTTTGTCTCATTTTGGAGCAGTTATTATAAGAATGTGTGTTGCAACTTGCGCAGAATAAAGATCTGGTTTTCGGTAAGTTACTGACAGTCGCCCTGAGGCACTAAGTAACCGCTTGCAGTTTACAGCTCGGTTTAAAAACAAATTTTATTTTCGGTGGACGACAGCTGTGTGGCCTGAACCGGACCAAATAATGAGAGCGATTGAGCTATAAAAAATATTTTCGTAATACGTGGACTGTTTGAATCTTGTATTTAGGTGTATGAATAAATATAATTCATAAGTGTGTTGTGTAATTACAACGGAGACAAGTGGAGGTATTAATAAATTAATACAGAAGGAACGGTCGACAGGTTGCGCGTGTCCTGCGATAACAACTTTCTCTGAATGAGGGGGAGCAAGATTAGATTAGAGATTATCCAAGCAATCATCAGCACGGCCTGATAGTTCCTACTCGTACACAATCGAGAACGTTGACGAGGAAGTACTGCTAGTTCCTGGATTAATCATTAATTGTAACTTTCTTTATGTTGATCTCGGAATTGCAGAAAAATATAGGGTACCATTGCTTATAGCCGTACGCCAGCTGCAAAGGCAAGCGAATTTAATGGCCGTCTATTGCCTGCGGTCAGCGACCTATCCCTTAAATTCAATATTTTATGGCTGTTTCGAGGAGAGAACTCTCAACTGGTTTATTCTTAATATTTGATGCTCCGTTTATTTCATCAGAAACAAAACCATAAGCCAAACTTAAAGTACATAATATCTGATGAAGAAATTCAGGCTCCGTTCTTTTCGTCGAGCTCCCTTTGTTTGCAGCCATTTCATCCGCTGCATGCATTTTATTTTATTTTTCTCGAATCTTTTGTCCTGCATCGTTATGGTCCATAAAATGTCGTACGCTTTGGTGCAGTCGAAAAGGGGAAATTATTTCGGGAAAGTTTTAAACAAATGTTTGTTAGAAATAAAATATATTTCCGTGAGGTAGAACGTTCTCCAATTCTCCTACAGCTAGAAAAATAATTTTAGAGATGGCAGAGTTATACAGTACAAACTGAGGCTACATTTCATTACAAATTAAATGCATACTCTCATACGCTATCCTACTTTCATAGTTTTAATAATCAATGACAGGGAACGGGAATAACCACCCCATGACCGTATCCATGGCGCCCATAGCAAGGGTGATGACGTCACCTTACTCTTCTACAAAAAGAATTATGCAAAGAACGTCGAACGTAATTAGGCCAGTAATTTGCATTAAACAATTGCTAAAGATGCTATAGTAGCGTAGAAAAATAACACGCCCATTCATAAAAAACCTTTTGGGCCGAGGACGCGGAAGCTTGACCTAGTTTAAGAATTGGGTTTGTTGTTGTAGAGAACAATTTAATACTTACAGATGGTGTTTCAGAGAGTCCTCCAGCGCACTGGATATTAGTTTAATTCAGAAAAACACTTTTAGGCACTTTCGCGGGTCAATTTTTTGTGGAGGTGAGAGAAAGCGTGCTCTCTGTGCGATGGATCTGTACACACTGAATGTAGACCCCGAACGTAGTAGTGAGTATGCGCGCGTCCCTATTCCCGACGTCCTTGCGTGAAAGGGGCGGTTTAGTAGGGTGGCGCCATGGTAGCACGTCAAGGCAACGCGTCAATCAATATGCGAGATGAGATCCCTGGCTAATCGTGCAAGTGTCACGCATAAAACGCGTGATTAAACAAAACGGAAGTAAAAGAAGCTGTAAAAAATATTTTCATTGTTGATTTATAAGTCGATGCAACTGTTTGTGCAATTGTAAAAGTAACTGCAGCCAGTCATACGCAACAGGTTTACGTATGCACATCACAGCAGATGCAAACGGCCTTGCATAACTGCATCATGGTGATTTTTTTCCGACCCTTCACCTCATAAACTTTCCATTCCCTTGAAGCTTGATTACAAACAAACAACGAAACCATTAGTATGGTGTAGCGGTTTCATAATAATACACTGAGAAAAACAACAAATATTGTGTAAGGTGCTGGATTGAGTTAAATAATTTACGGCGTGTTAAAAAGTGTAATGGTACTAATAAAATATCTGTGGGCATCGGTGTATCGTGTAGATACGAATACTGCGTTAGCGTTAGTTACGCAAGTGAACAGTTACGTGTGTGCAGTTGGTACGGACACGCACTATCTCCTATCATATCAGGAGGCATCGTTGCGAGAACCGACAGCTGATCGACAGTAGCGCAGCGAACTCGAGAGCTGCCTGAAGCTAATACATTGTTCCTGACAAATTGCTAAGATAATGCTGACAATTCACTGATGCTAATACAATGTAGTAGTTTTCATCGAGGTTTAGATGCTCACGCAACTAGAAGAAGCAATGTTTTTCCGCTAGAATGCTGTTCAGAAGGATTAGCAGTCAGGAGTAAACACGCTTTGCCCGTCAAACTAAATCTGCTGGGCTTAATATTGCCACTCAGCTAGCAATTTTAAGCTACAATATTAATTTGACTATTAAAAGATATGAAGCTACGCAGTAGATGTTTTTTAATGCTGATAATTGCAAGATCAAAAATCAAAATCATGCGTATTTTGGTTTCAATAGTAAATCTTCTATTCCAAATGTCGCTTGGGATATTTGAAATAACGAAAATAATTTTAAATGCTCATGGAGGCGACGTTTCCGTTGTAATAATCTATGTATAGAGGGTTTTGTTTTTATTAGCATATGTCATACCAAACAGGCGTGATTTGAAGGGCAAATAGAGGTCAATGAGCTATATAAATAAAAATGAAACACTGATCATCGGTAAACGTATCGCTCGATAATGGCTCGAACGAAATCAGATATGTAACAGGTTGAAACAATTCTGACAGATAAATCCAACAAATTTTTTTTTT
>JAKRBP010001310.1:121505-133582 GCA_022398575.1 Heliothis subflexa | reverse complement strand
TGCGCTCCTCAAAGAGAGTCAACAAACCTCAGCGGGGGCCACTAGGGTCAGAGCCTACCGGGGCTACGGGATTGTTCGAAATAGTTACAGTGGCCCAGGTACACATTGGTCTCAAGATGGAACACAGTGGGTTTAAGTCAGTAAGTCTGACACTCCCTCACACTGCACCATAACGGGAAGGGACATCTGATGATTTTCCAACTAAAAAAATAAATAAAAAAAGGGGCCTTAACACATGCATACGGTTGCCGTCTGAACAGGTCGGCTCCGTAATGTGTACGCACGGTCGCCCGGCAGCAGCGGCGAGAAAGATGGCGCATAGGTCGTAGTATTCATGAAATACTACACTGACGATGACTTATATTAATGGAACGGAAAAAACAGAGTAATGAAATCGAATGTTTTATTTAGTTTTTCTTCGTAAGTTCGCGGCGTACGTTCGTCGGTGGCAGTGTAACGAAATTTTTTAAGTAAGATATGTCAGATATATGGGCACGGACACGCGCACGGACTTAAATACAGCGCTTAAACAAAAATAATGATGTTCAAGCCAAGACACAGATAAATCACCAACACCAATTTCTCTGTAAACCAGGCCAATAAAGTAGGTCTCTCAGTTCAAACATTTGGGTCACCGGATTATCGAGGATCTGACAGAGTTGATATTGAAAGGAAGTGCAATATATTGCCCGCAGGTTTGCGTTCTATTGGGCGCCTATTACACGAAAATTTTTAAAATTAACTAAACAAATTAATATTGGTCTTGCTCATAATATTTGACACATACAACACCGGCATCCTTGGGTCAAACAATGGCCATAAGATTTGGTCCATGCTTCAGGACATCCTGTACAAAACCTGCATAATAACCTGAACTATAATAAAATTATAATCACCTGAGCTCTGCTCTATCCCTTTTTATAATACTGTTTTCATGAAAATTGGAATCGATAACTTGTAAGGATAGGAATATTATATAAGAGATAGGTTATAAAAAAATTGGTGTAACCTGGGCACACATCATTTAAAACATGAACAAGTGCAATATACTCACGTCGACACTCGTAGGCCTGCGGCGGCCGGAACATGTGCCACAGCGGGCGCGTGCACACCTCGCACGCCGTGGGGATGTGGTACGTGATGCTCACCAGGTCGTGTCCCTTGTGCTGCACCGTGTTCCCTGCACACGACAACATTTATGTTACAACAGTTTTTACATGAAAAAATATATAGGTCATCGACACATCTAAAAGCACCAGTGATGCTACCAACTCCTAAAATATCCATCATGCCCCCTTGGCATGTATCATTAAACTTATGCCTTCATCCTCAGTCACAAATAGAGTCGATAAACTGGACATTGAAGGTGACTTTTTGCTTCCATAAAAAAATTCTCAGTTCGAAACTAACATAAGTCGAATCGATACTAACACATTGCATAACGAATAAAGCGCAAGCGCAATTTATTTGGCATTGAACCTTCGTCGTGAACAAGTGGACCACATGCGTGAACTTCTGGAATACCTCATGTTGTGTGCTTTCCTCTTACACCTCATAATGGTGTGTTGTGTAAGCACAGATGTACAGGTATTGTGCTGAAGTGCAATAAACGTGGACGTCTGGTCTGCACTAACTTCATGTCATTCGCAGCGACAGCGAACCCTACAAGAAATCCGCAGCGCTGCACTCTCCGGTGACAGGCACCCCTGACATCGTCCGAGTTTCATACTAGAGTGAAATAATCGTTTTAGATCTATATTTTTTATAGACAAATCTATTTCTTTTGTTGCCATATAATTTTCATAGTCCTAAAAAGCTTACCTACTGCAGTCTTTTTTGCTTTTGCATGACACAACACCTCGCGTATCGTTCGAAATGAGTGTACAAAATTTTCGCTGATAATTATGTAGTTTTTGGCAAAAAAAAAATGCAAAAAGCACCGGGAGAAAGATCAAATAGCGTCATGTCGTTTTGCATAACGGCATAACTCTTTGCGCCACGCATACGATGTCTTAGACAGCAGCGGAAGTAAAATTTACTACATAAACCGGCGTCATGACATTTTGCGTCACGTCATCATTTTTTTTTACCAAAAGGTCCTAATATCAGAGGTATCTAAGTATTAATAAGAAATATATGAGACCAGTATGGTCGCCGCCCTCGGCCGGCAGGTCGGCGAGGTCGCCGGGTCTCCGCGCCTCGCCCTCGCCGGCGTACAGCAGCTGGAAGATGCGCGGGATGTCCTTCGCGTCCGCGCGGATCACGTCGCCTTGCGTTACTGAACGCACGTGGAACACTTTACTGCAACGATAACAGTTTTGTATAAGTACGCTATATTTCTAGAACCGTTTTTGGGATGTAAAAAATAAATAAGGTCAAATTCCGTGTATAAGGACTCCATTTATACGTGCACAGCTATTTTTTTTTCTCATAGGTGTGTTTTACTTCTGTGGAAAAAATAAACACTAACCTCAAATCCAAAATCATGACAGGATCGGTAGTGTTCTGCTTATCGTTCTCGGTGTTATAGAATATGATCTTCTTGGACGACACGACGACGTACTGCTTCTTCCAGCCGTGGCGGCGAATGTTCTGCTTGAAGGGCACGGACAGCCAGCCCTCGAGCGTCTGTTCCGTCTCGCCATCCTCCGCGTCAGCTGATGATTGCGAAGCCGTCTCGCTTGTTAGGGCCGCCAGTTTCTCTTTCAGCTGTTCAATTTCTACGTCTTTGCTGTCAACCTAGAAATTAAATTGTGATTGTTTATTGATCAGGCTGTGTAAGCATTAAAGTTTTTTCAAATAAAATCTTATGTGTTCAGGTGCACTTGCGCCAATTTTTTATATCCACGGTCTCATGGAAAAGGCATTTCTATATCAGCCTTTTGCATATGTATAACCTACACTACGACCGAAATAGGCGAGTTTGAAGTTAGTCGATTGACTGCGCAGTAGAGAAAGTAGTAGAAAAGTTCTACTCCACAGGCATACAGATAACTTCAGATCCTCGAGCGAACTGTGACAGTACCTCCATGGCGAGGCGCAGACGCGTGGACTGCTCGTCCAGCAGCTGCTGCTGGCAGTCCTGCAGGTCGCGCTGCAGCTTGGAGATGTGCTGGTCGAACTTCTCCTTCTCCCGCGTCAGTTCCTGCTGCAGCTTGCGGTAGTCCTTGTCTTTACGCACCGACATCTTGCTCTTGTTCTTCGTCGTCGCGGGGTTCATGTCTTTTCTGCAATTTTAAAACAAATGTTTGTGAAAAATATCATATTCAGAATTTTCTCTACAGACAACTACCCCATTCTTTATGAGGCTTTATGAGGGCACTTCACCATTAAGAGTCTTTACCTCTCACTTACTAAAACGACAATTTCAAACATACAGACTGGGCTATCTTAGAGCCTAAGGTAAATTTAACTGATGTGTGTGTACCTATTCATGATCTCAGCAAGTTTGTTGACGGCTTGCTGCTTGAGCATGATCTCAGAGTTGAGCTTCTTGTTGAGCCGGTCCACTTCCTCCTGCAAGCGTTGCAGTGAGGCCACGCGTTCCGCTAGAGCCGTACCGCTGCGGCGGAGCTCGTCTACCTCCTGTGAATCATATAGTCATGTAATACTACTACTCATTTAATTTTCTTATAAATACTGAGGACTCAATTTTTTTTTCATTAAATAATTGATATCGAGAAATAAGAACAGGATTGCTTTTAGATGTCATGTCAGTGTACTTAAGTTGATAAAAAAAACACAATTTGTGTCTGAAAAAGTTGAAGTACATAAGAAAATGGGATACATTACCTTCCGTTGCAGATCAATGGTAGCTCTATTCTCATGGTCCCGGTCCCGCAGGCCCTGCATCAACGCATCCCGCGCGGCCAGCTCGCTGCGGTGCTGAGACAACGCGTCGCGCATCTCCAGCTCTTTCATCGTCTTCTCCTTCTCTAGCTCGCCTACTGTCTCTTCTGCTATCGACCTACAGTAATACAAAATTGATTTTTTAGAAGCAGATATTACAATTAAGAAAGGATGTTTCTTGAGGTAAGAGGTGTAGTCCAAAATTTTGTTACAAAATAGTGTCAACAACACTCGATAGAAACAGCCCAAAAAATACGGCAATTCAATTTCTTTAACTGCCATTTAATTTTTAACTAACGCCTGTCAGTACACTTAACTGTTGTATATATAAAAAGATTAGAAGGACATAATATTTTTCTATATTTACCTACACCCATTCGAATTTGTAACTGTTTTGCGAATTATTTTAAACGAAAACATTAATGTAAAGATCGTATGCAAGGTGTGCTTACGATATAATCACAGCGACTACTACTTTTGATCTATTGTTATCAATGAAGCATTAATATCATGAAAGGAAAAAGACAATTGTATTTAAGTGCGTGCAAGATACTTTAGTCATGATAGTAAGTACAGTTGATTGATCGTAACAAGGACACGTCTACCATTAGTACTATGTTTCGTAAGAATTAAACATAAAATTCATTGCAGAAATACTTTACTTATTTAAACTTATGGCTTAGAGCGCCAATGCACTGACGGCTACATCACAAAGGCTGAGTTATTATGGGATATGGTAGCTGAAAGCTAAACTAGCATGTTGGCGCCCTTACAAAGAGCTTTCTATGAGTCATTTGACTTCTATACAAAATGTGTTGAACTGGTTCTTAATCTGCAATATTCTGCTAGCGCTGCCCACACCTAGCTGTACTGACCTGGCGATGGCCTCGGAGTCGGCGCGCGCGATGGCGAGCTGCAGCTGGTGCAGCAGGCTGGAGCGCTCCTGCTCGGAGTCGCGCGCCGCCCGCGTGTTCTCCTCCAGCATCAGGCGCATGTCGTTCGCCTGGCTCTTGTACACGAAGCAGTAGTGCTGTTCCGTCTCCAGCTGCTGGCGTAGCTCCTCACTCTGGTACCAACATACCACATCTATTAGAACACTCATTGTTTACACAACACCAACCCCTAAATAAGTATTACTCTGTCTTCGACAGGATTTAAGCTAACTTAGTAACAAAATTGTTAAAAAAAATTCGTGCAGGCGCAAGAGCTTCTTCAGGCTACTGGTTTTTGATTGACTGCCAATGATATAATAATAAATCTTATCATAAATATAATATTAATTTTAATTAAAATATAATATTTAATCTTATCATAAATACTGCACACGAGAAGTATACGCGGAGCTAGAGTTCATTGACAGTGTGAATATTTAGCCAAACTACGGGGATTTTTTTATTTATTTCTTTTTAATTAAAATACTAGCTTCTGCTCGCGCCTTTGTCCGCGTGGAATTCTGTTATCGCCATTAAATTTTCTCGATAATAAGTAAGTACGTTTCGTAATAAAAGTATATGCTATAACCTATCTCTAACCCTAATTTCATTAAAATCCGTTCAGTGATTAAGGCTCGAAAGCGTAACAGACTGACAGAGTTATTTTCACATTTATAAGTTTATAATATTTAATAAAATAGTAAGGAAGTAAAGATTTTGTAACAGTTGCAAATGATTGCACTGTACGATAGAACACGATGACGTCACCTAAGGAACCGCCTCACCTAACGCCTTTACATCATAATATTTTTATTGACATTTGTAAGCACTGAATTATAATATTTTATGAAAGCTGTTGTATTCTATAGTAGATGATTTATAATTATAATGCAGGTATAGACCACAGGGCGTTCTCTCTAGAATTGATTACGCCATATGAGTCACAATTTTTATTGTGAGTCTGACATAATCGTGCGCCTACAAGGGTTATAAAGCTCTTGGTATAAATAATATCGGTGTTTTACCTTTATTTTTAGCCAAGTCACCAAAATATTTGACCGTTTACAACTATTCATGATAAAAAACTGCTTATACACTCAGGAGTGGTAAGCCGTCACATGTACCAAGGCTTTCTATTTTATTGCACATTTAGAAACACAGTATAATGTTAATTACCGGCCAGATCGGTTTAAGTATATCAAGTTTGATGTTTATAAGCACCTACATCGTTTTCATATCATAAAGGATCTACATACAAAGTACGCATTTAGCTACAGCATTCACAAGAAGACATTATGTACAATTTATTGTCTAACGATATATGTCCCAGTTGAAGATGACCAGGAAATTAACACGACAATAACACATTCCTGTATATTAATGCGTGTCATCATCATAATGGAAGTGTTTTATAGGCATGTCTTCATTGCCAAGGCTCTGTTTGTTCAGCACTTTGTTCTACAAATTCATTACTTCACACTAATTCAGCTCAGACTCAACTTCGTGTTATTCGAATGGAGTTATAAAATCATCATTTTACTCCTACGTGTATCGCCACAATTCTATTTAAACTTGGTTAATAGTGTCGCAGAAATTGTTTATATTTTAGATACACTCAAAATCCGACACACACCGAGGAATTCTGTTCTATTCCGAGAACAGTTATGCAACTCATTGAGCAAGCATTCTATCTAGATGCTTGGTTTACAATTTAATTCTAGGAAGCCCTTGGCCTTTAGATAAGTACAGGTTTATATGGGTTTTCTTAACCCTTTATGATATAAAAGCAATGTCCAAATAGACTAGCTACATACATTATGCATTAGTAACAAACATTTTTATAACACAAAAGTTTTAATCTGTGAAGCCAATCTCAAATGTTGGTGTCATAAATATCAAGGTCAAGAAGAATACCTACTTTTCATACTCGGGTAACTCGTGCGACTAGCGGTATACGACTGCATATTCATATTCTATCTCGAAATACTATTGTAGCTACTCACTAAACAATGTACATTTAGTTTTGTGAGCGTACTTTGAAATAGATAGGAGTGCTGTTACAATTTGATAAAGTATTAATGTTCTCAACGGTCACTCCGGTTGTTGGGAAATTAATTAATCTCCTCGACTTGTGAACTAATTTTACAACAATAGCGACTCAAGTTCCTTACTAAGGAATGATTTATTTCATCAGCACGACTGTTAATATTAAATTGTCAACAATTACATTCCTTGAACTTTAATGAATAAATGTTCTATTAATTGGCAAATCACATCATAATCAATGAGTAAGGCATTCAACTCTAGAAAAACCGCCGTCTACGTAATCATGTGTTTATTTATTTGGAGAGGAGCGCACGCGCAGGTTTGCGTCGTATTATCGTATAAGGCAAAACCTGTGTGTGTGTGTGCATGTTTGCCGTCCATAATGACTCACTATGTTGTAATGCTGGAGGACAGTCTATTTCGGCGCGATGAGATTATGATTAATTTACAAGAAACACTCAAAGTTCGTTAAGTTCGGCAGTCAATATATCGATATTATTTATTGAATTAATAATTAAAGTACAAACATGCACTCTAAGGTGCAATGAATAAGTGTTTTGATTAACACTCACTAGTCATCTAATATTACCTAAATATTGGCAAGTATGGTCCTGACATTCATTTTCCTTAAATAAAACTAGACTTTACACATGTAAAGAATTCTGCTGTAAGGAATGTATTGATATAACTAAAACGACTATATATGGGATAAATTAGTGCTCATCATCATCTTACTACATATCTACACGCTATGCCAATAGGAAGTTACATTATCTTTAGTCACAGAGAAACTACTTTTTTACAATACCCATAACAGTGCAAAGTTCAAGTTGCTTGTAGATTTTAAAGGGCTGTCCTTTAAGGTACGACTTTGGTAATGAAGATGGAAGTTTTTTATTCACATCTGATCTATCTACTCCACATCAGACGGAAGATATTTCATCCAGAACGATAAAATTAAAAATGTTATATCGTCCCTTAGCTAACAACACCACATAAGTCATTCTTACCAACTTTCCAGGAGACGAAAAAAATTCTATTTTAAAAAAAACCAGGCCAACTGACATGTGCGCTGTCACTACTTTTCGAATTACGGCACCTAATTGGTCGAAATCGATCTCGCCTGACCTGACTGAATGGTTAGACGCGTAACGAGCCAATCTATGCAAAAGAATTCAAATGTGAAAACCACTCAAATTTTCGACTTAAATACGCGGTGTTAATAAGGTAATAGTTAGATAAGGGACGATATGATGATTGCAATGACTCACCCTGGCGCAGTGCATGTCGCGCTCCGCAGAGGCAGCGGCCAGTTTCTCGGAGGCGTCGTGTAGCGCCGCCCTCACGGCGTGCAGGTCGCGGGCGCGCGCGTCCCGCTCGGCCGCGGCCGCCCGCGCCGCCGCCTCCGCCGCCGCCACCTCGCCACCCGCCGCCAGCCGAGCCGCGCGCTCCTGTTCCAGCGAAGCCGCTAACCCCATCGCCTGGTACATACAATCTCATTACTATACTAAACTTCTTCAAAAAATGCACATCTGTGACAGTTGTTACGAATAGGAAATAAGGTGCCAGAGAATCTGACATCTTAGATAAGCGAGTAGAGAAAGTCAGACAGGCAGTCGCTCCATGTAAAATACTGGCACTCAGCGGCATCCCCTTAAAACATTAGACTAAAAGGCCACCACAAAATAGCTAGGAAAAGCCTAGGCCCTAGGCAGATGACAAGTACCTTAGTCCATAACATGTAATTAAGGATGATAACACAATAGTGACCTTCTCTGTTTCCTGTCGATGTTCCCCCTCAAGCTTCTGCAGGCGCTGCTGCATCTGACGGTAGTCGACGCTGAGCATGGACATCTGGCGATCTTTCTCCTGGCACACGGACTCGGACCGCTGCCTCGCCGTCTTCTCCTCGTTCAGTTTGGATTGAAGAGCTGTTGCATCATATTGCGATCCATTCATAAATATTGGATATCACAAAATACTTTGGCAAGAGAAGAAATGCAAAATTGACATTGAAATTTGAATGTAACTTTCAACTAAATAAGAACTAATATCTATCCAGCCTAAAACGAAAGGAATGTTTAGTAGTCAAATTTTGATAGTAATTAGCATTTAGGGAGGTTGGAATTCAATAAGGGTTGAATTCGGGATATGTAGTATTTATTACAAGGTAAATATTAACTAGTAGTGAGGCTACGCTGGACTTACGAGTTTCAAAGGAGGTATATTAGCAAACTGAACAATACCTTTAAATATCATTTCCAATGTTCCTGAGGCATGCAAAAAGTGAAGGTATGAAATATATTTTTGGGAGCTTACACATTTTAGCGCAATTGAATATGAGAGGATTGTAGCATAGGCTAGTGGCAGAAAATAAAAGTCTTGGAATACTAACACTCACCCTTGACAAGCTCCAAGTTGGCTTCTTGTTTAGAGAGCAACTGCGAGCGCTGCGTGTCCTGGTGCGCGCGCACCTCTTGCTGGTACATGTGCTGGGCAGCGCGCAGCTCGTGAGCCAGCGACGCGCATTCCTTCTCTAGTGACGAAACTCGTTCTGAAAGCTGCCTGTTATCTGCCATGATTTGATTCAGCCTGCCCGAAGACCGCTCGAGATCAGCATGAGCTGCGTTCAATCTGCTAGTGGCTTCCGTGACAGCCGCATCTGAACGCTGTTTAGCTGCCTTTACAGCAGCAAGTTCCTCAGAGAGAGTACTCCGTTCCCTCTCCAGACTGTCTCGTTGAGCTCGCAAACTCGCCACTGTGCCATCATTAACAGCAGCGGCTGCGGCCTGCGCAGCTGTCAGCTCGGCCGCTTGTTTCCTCGACTTAGCAGCGGACTCAGATTCTTGCTTTAATTTTTCACGCAGCTCTGTTAATTGCATTTCCAGAGCATTTATTTTATCGTTGTAGGTTTGTAGATTGTTGATTTCTTTCGCTCGTTTGCTTTGCTCCTCATCAAGGCGCCGCTTTGCTTCGTTAAAATTAAATTCAGCTTTTCTTCTTGTCTCTGCTTCAATGTCAGCCTTCCTTTGTATCTCTTTCAGATCGTGTCGTAATAACGCTAGTTCTTTATCTGTATCAGCGATTATTTTTTTATTTCTAGATTCCCTCTGAGACAATTCTTCTAACTGAGCACATAAACTCACTTGGGTGTCCTCCAATTTTCGCCTACCGTCTCTTTCCCGTTCAAGTAATTTCTCTAACTGCAATATAGCTTCAGATCCAACATTATTAATATGATTATTAGAGATAGTGTCAACTACATCGGCTGCCTTTAGTCCTCTGGAGCATAACTGATAATCACCATTATATGTAAAGCCTACAAATGGCAAATGATTACCAACAAATGCTTTGGGCACAGGAAAAGATTCATCTAAAGCATCAGACTTTTCCATGTCATCAAAGTTCCTTGTATCGTCATCACTAGATAATTCAGGCACAACTGGTGGTACAGAATCTCTTAAATTTTCAAAACTCCACTGGTCATTGATAAAAAATGGATGTTGCTTGATTTCATTTACACTATTTTTACCTAATCTTTTTATTCGGTCTGTTAGAAGACCTCTGATCAGGGATTTGGCATCCTTTGAAATTTCAACATCATCAGGAAACTGTAGTGAGTTCCTATGGTCCATGATCTTACCATATGTACCTACCAAACTATCTGCATAAAAAGGAGGATCTCCGATTAACATTTCATATAAAAATATTCCCACAGCCCACCAGTCACATTCACGACCATACACTCCCTCACCATTCTGTGACTGTAAAACTTCAGGTGAGATATAATCAGGAGTGCCAACAGCATTATTTGCCCGCACAAGTCCATCAGGTCCCATCCTCATACAGGTACCAAAGTCAGCTAGCTTTAGATGGCCATATTTGTCGATTAACATATTATCTGGTTTTACATCTCGGTGTACAAAACCCATACCATGAATTACGTCTAATGCTAGGACAATTTCCATTGTATAGAATTTTGCCCATTTCTCGGGTATGTCATAGTTGGACATAAGACTAACAAGGTCACCACCAGGCATATAATCCATGACCATGTAAAGATACTTGTGATCTTGAAAAGCAAAATGAAGTTTTAATATCCACTCAGAATTTGCATGTGCCATAATGTGCCTTTCTTCCCAAAAGAATGTAGAATCAGATCGCTTGATCATTTCAACTTTACTAAGTAACTTCATGGCATATACTTGACGTGTAGACTTGTGTCTGACTAGTTGCACTTCACCAAATGCCCCACGGCCAATCACTTTTATCAAATCAAAATCTGCTGCTTTCATACGCAGGTCTACTATGTCTGAAGCAAAAGTCTCATCTATAACAAAAGGAAACAAATCATTATATTAATATATAAATCAAATACCATTTGAGAATTACACTACTAAGTGGGTACCAAATATTTTGAATGTCACAACTTTGATGTTTAACGGCATATCAAATGGATTGGTACTGCCTACTATTTCAGACTGACAGGGTATACATTAGGTACAATAATTAAAAAATATAAAAAAAATACCATTTGAAAAATTCTTTCGAACACAAAAACTAGTCTATACCTATAATCTCTTCCTCCTTTATTACACAACAAACACTGAACATTTCTCATTTCTTTTTGTAATATGAATTTTATGACAATGAATTTATTGAAAAATGTAATGAAAAACTTTTTAAACTTATAAAAAATTATCATTTGATTAGATCACACAAATGTAAAAAGTCTATTTTATGAATTATGTAATAATATTATTATTTTCTTTAACCATTTCACCATATAGAAAAAAATGAGAGATTGCTATAAGTTATTTGTTGCTCTTTAGTCAATGTCAAATGGTTTCTCTTTCTAATGTTCTTTCCATTACCTAGCAATTCTAAAATGGCAAAAAGTCAAATTAGACTGACGCCACATATTTAGAGTTCAAAACTTATGAGCCTAAACAAGAGCTATAATCAGGCTTAAAACAATGTTTTATTGAACTATGGTATGGCATGGTATGGTATAATGAACTAACTATTGTTATTACAGAAACCTAAATCGAGAGTCATACCAGAATATGGATCAAGTCAATAAGAGTATTGAACACAAGTATAAATGTTATCAATCCTTAATTGATTACGACATGTAAAACATTCAAAACAAACATTATATTTATATCAATTAAAGTCTCCTGCATATGAAATTACATTAATCATGTGTGGTATACATCTTATATATAAAAATCAATTGCTGTTCGTTAG
>JAKRBP010001303.1:265293-281725 GCA_022398575.1 Heliothis subflexa | reverse complement strand
TTGCCATCAGAGCAACAAGATTGTGTAAAAAAACATCGTCGGTAGGAAGTCAAGCCGTCGCAACCGAACACTCTTGATCCTCGAGGGTATTTCGAATAATATATTTTATTACGTCACTTTTACGATAACGACTTCGAAATTTGACACTTGGGACCATTTGAATAGTTGGGATTTATTGAGTGCCTATTTAAAACTCGTATAGTCGAATTGTTTGGTGAATTAATACCGATACCTCTCCAAATAAGGCTTCCTATTGGGTTGATTAAATTCGATTCTTTGAAAAACAATATTATAATTAATATTGTTTTTCGAGGAATCGGTTTTGAGGTGAAGGACCTGAAAGACTTTAAAATATTTGGTCCTTTCATACATATATCAAATCTTAATTATCAAGTTAAACCTTCAATATTCCTACAAATGAATATTTTTTTCTCCGTCGTTGTAACACTCGTAATCTTTATGATGTTAAAGCTAATAGAAAAAAAAATTAAAAGAAATGTTCCGCGCCAAATTCACAGGAAAGCTTCAAGAATCAAGTCATACTGGTCGTAGTCGGAGGTGGTTATACCGGGCGCGTAGGCTAAGTCGTACCTGCCTCGGCGCGCTTGCCGCCAGTCCGAGCTTGCCCGACCACAACGCGACACGGCGCACGCGACCCCAACACGCACGAACACCAAATATCGAACACCGTTCAAAATTCGAACATTTTAAAACAATTGGAACGTTACTACGGACAGTTACTTTTTATTTGTGTGTATATTGTAAGTGGAAAGGAACATGCATGTGTTTACTCCCTTGCTGTTGGTGTGGGCACTGTGCGGAGTTCGTGGTGTGATAAGAACACCGTTGGAGGCGTTCAGGCCCTCAGGAGAAATACACTTGAGGAGGCCAGATAAGCTGCCGTTTTTGCCGCACAAGAGAATACCAGTGCCTTCGAAGAGCGATGTCAAGATATTGTACCAGACTGGGGTGAGTTTTGTTATCATATCACTATCATTCCTTTGCGAAAAAATATAAGTGTAATTTAAATGTCAAACTTGATTAAGACAATGAAAGTTCACAACAAGTTGCTGCTTTGTGACTACTGGCATTGACTCTGGGAGTCAACCTTCAAAAAATCAAGATTGTCGCACAAATGTGTATTAAGACTGCTATTTAAAGTTAAGCAATCGCTTAATAAACTAAATGTGGTCTATTTTGAGAAATTGGCGCCAAAACGTGAATGAGGCGAGATGACATAGCTAGTGTAGTGGTCATGTTAACAGATGTTTACGATATAAGTAGGTTTGAACCAAGTGAATGCCTTATTGGATCATTGTTGTGTTGTTTAATATTTAAACGTCAGAGTCGTGACGATTGTCACGAACGGTTCGGAGGAAATCATTACTTGTTTTTGAAATTCTTAATACAATATTCATGTTTCTTCATTCTGTAAATAGGACATGAACTGAAAGAATGAAAATGTCGCCATATCTCAGACAAGATGGTAAATTATTCTTCATTTCTACAGAGAAAATTTTGCAAATAAGTATTTTAGGACTGTGTTGAACTCTATAGCTAGCAATAATTCTTATGACCCGTAAATAAAAAAGGTAACTTGATATTAAAAATATATGTAATATTATATGAATATCATCACATAAATATCGCGATAGATGACGCAGTGCCATGTGACAAGATAATTACGAGATTCGACGAAGGGTTCCACCCAACAATTAGACCAATTAAAACCGACAAATAGCACAAGTATGTCGGCCACATTAAATTTTATAAACACGGAGAGACCCCATGACTAAACCATTACCAAGAAATCATAAATAAAAAGTAAATGCGGAAAAAACACATTTACATCAACGGATACAACATCAAATATAAGTCTCTTAAATTCTTCATGAGATATTAATGTCAGAAACCAGTACGTATCACAATAAATACGGCCATAAGCCAATAAAATAAAAGCAGTTCCGGATGTCAAGTCTCGTCAGTTAAATTTAAAAAACAACGATAATCATTATAATATCTAATTTAAAAGTCGATTCAAGAAGATAATCACTCTAACCTAGGTCCGTAATTACGTTTGCTCAATAATAGATTTAAAATACCAATTTTTTACCTGGAATATGAACTGTATGAATCGTGAAATAAAATTCAAATTGTGAATCGTCTTGAGTATTTTTAAAATGGAATTATAAAATGGGAGCGTTGCGCGGTTGCGTAGGCGCACGCGTAACACCGGTGGCGGCAGGTGTTCATTCACTCATTCTTATCTTGACAGCTTCGATGACTTACGGGCCGAGCCTCGGTCCCGGCCCGTGTGTGCTATTTGGTATAAAAAATATGTTTTTTTATGTCATTGCCTTTAAGCCCATTCGTAACGGTAACCGTTTTTTCGATCGTTCGTCTCTTTAAACGATGGAATTTAAAGTTATCTTCTCGTTTATTCATATTTCGTTTTATGGGAGGGCTTAAATCTTGACAGATATACGAGTATAAGGCGGCGTGCCATTTTTTTATGTTTTCTTCAGCAAAAACTGCAGCTTTGCCATTGTGCAGGTTTGAGATGCAGCAGTGTTAGGAGTAATCAAGCGTTTAGTCTCACAGCGGGCGACAAAGTGCCGACTGGTAAATAATAGTCGAGTTTAGTGCTCCCAACATTTGAATAACAAAACTATGAGTGTCTGTGATCTGCCGACGTGACACACCTCTTGAATCCCGCGCGGGCCACTTTGAACATCTCATTGATAACATCTGAATAGATTCATTACATGTAATGTGACATTAAGAAATGCAAACGCATTCATAGCTTGGGGTCTTTAGACATCGGATTTGTTTGTAACAACACGTGCTATGATAGACATGGACTATTTTCCAAACTGCAACATATATTGTATAGGTAGTTGGAACATGCGGATATAAATCATCATCCTCACTTGCCAGATGACAGGAGACAAGGCTCTCGACGCAATTGTAAGTGCTAAAGGATGCCGCTCAAACCGTAGGGGGATTATTTTCCTTTAGACTAATATTGTCGCACCCAACAAAATTGAATAATAGCTTTACACTTCTGCAATTTGTCTCACCGTACGAATCAATTGTCGCCTTACTGGCTTCAGTGATTGGCATTTTCCTTTAAGGTAGTTACTACATATTAGTAACTTGTGACTTACGCTTATGTAAATCAAGTTATATGAAGGAAGTGAATAATCGAGAAGTACTCAATATCTTGCAACTATGAATTCTATAAGGGAAATTGCATCAGATTCGAGAAATATGTTTATATGTCTTCAGATATGAAGTAGGGGTTTTGGAACTTTATCATAAAGATTGTTAGCATTATTAAGGACAGTCGTGTTATATGAAAATCATCTGAAATTGGTGTAATTTAAAGTCACTACAGTTTGCATGCAAACATCTAATCAGTCTTGCAATGGGTGTCGTGTTTTATTGACCTTTGCTCTTGCACGAAAACATTATTCCTAAGTATTTGATTAACAAACTACTGGACATCGAAAAGTTAATAGAATAGTAATAAATTGGAATAGAAGTATACATATTTATTACGGAGGGGTTGTTCTGTAGTGTGACACATAGTACCATTTCCTGGAAAAGGGTAGTAAATATTGTGACAACAAATGAGTCACATTCAACCCTAAAGAAAATGTCTGGTCTGTGAAAATGTTGCTTTCGAAGGGATTTTAGCGTCTTACTGGAATATCCAGTATCTATTACCTCTACATAATACGAATCGGTAACATCAATATGTGAATTAGACCCGTAGCGATAGTTATCGTCGAAAATTCAGACGTCATCGATGTTGCTAAGGATATTGCCAGCTTACTAGCTTCATCAATCATTATTAAAACATTATTAGACGTCGGCCTCGGGTGCCGCCCCGTTTTTGTGCTCTATCACAATTTTTCATTACACAATAGATGTTTCCGTGTAGGTGTGAAATAGGGTCACACGGAAGGTATTGCGAAAATCATTCAACTTCTTTCTGAAGTACACCGAAGATGGAAAATTACTAACAAAGAATTCGTGTTTGATATTGCACAATACTTTGCTGATGCTTTGCTGGTTAGGTGCTGAATTTAACTGAATCAGGCTCAATTATTATCTTATTCACCCAAAACTGCAGTTAATTAAGGTAATAAAAACCCGAACCATTAACTTAACAATATTGCCGATAACTAAAGGCGCCACACTTAGGTATAAAGACAAGACTAACTAAACGAAAAGCCTGACACATATTTAAAAAGTCATAAAAACTTCGCATAAAAAGATCTAAATCAGGCAGTTTATTGTTTATGGCCAGTTTTTTACATTATGCTTATAATTGTCTGGCGCCATTTGATTAGTTAATTGCTTCGATAATGCCAAATTCGCAACGGATGCTTAGATTAGCTGCAAAAAGATGACTACATATTTTATTACTGTTTGTTTAAGAGTGTCGAGGTTGAGGAGCTCGTGGTTCAATAATAGCCACAGGCATCAATTAATCAAGGTTAGTTGTGCTCCTCGCAGTCAATCTGCGGATGGGTGCTCAGTCAAATTAGTAATTGCGGCTTGCACTAGCAGAAAAAAAATACTACCAGCTTTATCATTTATTGAATCAAGTAGGTTCAAGCATTCCATTAAACTGGAAGTTAATTCCAAGAAATTATGAGGCTTGGCAAATTTTTGTTTTATGCAAGTTTTATAAAGACTTCAACCAAGGTGTTAAAACGAGCATAAGTCAAACATAAATTTAGAACAAGAAACGTATAAAAGAAAACTATAAAATTAAATGGAAACATTTATGTAAATGAAAACACATCGCTTTAGCATAATTAAACGATGAGTGTCAATGACGTCTCGCAAGAGCTGGCGACGCTGATGTTATTAACTAGATCCTTAATGAAGACGTCAATAATTGTCTACACTATAGATTTTATAAAAGAAAAAAAACTTAAAATCATGGAAAGTACGTAGATAGATAAATGCAATTCACTTTTTAGTTGCATTAAGGGGTTTTAAAGCGGTGATAGTCAAAAGGCCAACTTCGTATCGCAAGGTCTTTATGGAATGCAAAGGACACAGGATATCTATCACGCGTCGAAGCGGACGTAACGGGAATAAAGCTCACGCCTCACAGTAAAAGTTTTGCACGTATTCATATTTAAATGACATTGTTACTGCAAAATGCAGCAGAAGAACATATTGGCAAGAATAATGATGAAATAAATAGAAACGATAATCTGCTTGCAATAAAACTGTTGTTAGGAAAATCCCTTGAATCAGTGAAGTTGTCTTAAAAACAAAATTGTAAGATAAAGTCATCGTACAAGCCGGATTGAAAGAAAAACAAAATCAATAGAAATAATGAGATAATTTACGCTTCGCTACGGCTGGGCTGGACAAAAAGCGTGGCAGTGGGACACGCGTCAACAAAGAAAACTGATGGTAAAAAATGACCTCGCCGGGATGCGGGTAAAGCTGGGATACAGTGTTGGGAAAGTGACGATTTTTAATTTAATTCCGGGATTGCAGCTATCGCTCAAGCTTTATTCTTCCGATCCAAATAATTTTGTTGATGAGGTTGACAGGTAGATTTTAAATTAATTCATGCGATTCCATGTTAATTCTGAGGCCTGAGGTATTTCTGCGGTTTGGTAAAAATCTCAAACAAAACTGCTGACGCTATAAGCGAAACTGGTCCAGACAAAAATGATGCCGTTAGAGAAAATAAGTAGAAAGAAATAATAAATACCAAAATCAAGGTACACAATCCTGTGCACTCCGCATTAGGGCTATTGATGAAAAAAGACCAATAAGCTTGAGAGAACCCGAGGCACCTGCGTTACGCCACAAAAACACTAAACACCCTCACCACGACTCAAAAAATAAACACGGGTCGAATCTTGTCAGTTTTTGTTTAGATTCTAGTTTTTATTCAACACCTCCGCTTTATTCGAAACCATTGAGCAGAAAGTTGATAAATTAATGAAATTAAGATAATAGTTCAAAATTGTCTTGTAATTGCGTGACGCATGTAAAAATATCAGCATCCTCTCTGTTAACAACATTACTCAAACACTAAGGTGTTCGAAAGTCTGAATTATTTTAAAGAAAAATATGTCAGTTCATCTCCATGGTCTAAAAAGCGAAGATGTTGGGACAATCGGCCCTCAAGTCGGCACACAAGACTCAAGTAGGCGACACTCGAGCGGGATTACTGTGGAAGACGAACTAGGCCCGGCTTCCGTCTCAAGGGGCGACCACGTGTGTCGTCAATGGACCGCTCCGGATGCCCTGGCCCACAATGGGGACGCCTGTATGCTTAGACATTATACCAACACCTCCAAACCAAAACGACGCAAGAGCACTCCTCGTGTGGGCGGTTAAGACTTTTCGAAATGATGCAACCGTTGCGGATGTGTGATGTAGTTGTAATATGAGGAAGTTCGTATGAGAGTTGCTTTTCAGTACTCCTTATAAGATGTTCCCCTTGAGGAATATTGTCTGCCATCGGAGGGTTATCATTATGTTGAATACTTACATTAATTTGTGAATGGAACTGAATTCCATTGAAAATTAAGGCTTTTGAAATTTTAAGTCAAGCGTAAGCTAACAAAATTATATGCATATTGTTATTCATAAATATGGTTCGGTTGAAATTTTCTTCGAATTAGATTACATTACAAAACTCGTGAAAAAACTTAAAACAGTCAGTAGTACATTTACAATCGATTCCGATTCTACCTCTATTTACCACAACTTGGCCGTTTGAATTGTTTACATTCACGTAGGCATAATAACGTAGGAACATTATACAAGTTGTTTCATAACTGCCGGTGTCATTGGACACATATGTATGACAATGTGTGTATACAAGCACAGTGACGATTAGGCGCGTGCGTCGATTCATTCATACTACATACTAACATTTCTGATACGTGAGCCGTTGATGTCTTTTAAACGCGGCGTTGGAACACGCCTTATACTACGAAAACTGACGGCCTATGAATAATTTTATTTTTAATTACGCGTTTATCTGATTTATGGTGTGTAGTAAAATTAAAATGGTATTATAATATGTATATAAATATTTTGATTATATGTGTTGGTTAAATGGCCGCGATTTATTGCTCAATAAAATTATTTTGGTAATTTAAATTGGTTTTATAGGCTCTTTAATTTTATCACTTTATTTTTTGTTGAGCGTTCATGTATTAAATTATTGATTGTTTATTCAGATTATTTTGCACACTTAACGTTTCTACGAATTTTTAAACTTTTGCGAATTGGTGTCTTAACCTAATCATAAATTGAAAGTACATAAATACCGAAACGACCAAACAATTACTCGGTAATAAATTAAAACCATACCATAGTTAATACATTCAGCAGTCCACAAATAGCATTACCTACAGTCCAAACTAATTACGAAAGTAATAAATAACATGTGACTGGCCATAGGTAATTACTCGGATTAGTAATTTCTTGGCTACCCGTGTTCCCGGAATGACGGTCAGCATCCGGACCGGTAGCCGGCGGCCAACAAATCGTTATTTATAATTTATTGAATATACACGCCGTTTCGGACGTGTAATTATGTGAAGATATTAATGTTAGAGATACGGATTCGGGAGCGATTTTAACGGATATTTTAAATTATGGCAGATGGAAGTTCGACTTGATTAGGGTCTTTTGAGATATTATTTTTTCTTTACTTAAAAAAATAAGCAAAAACACGATGTATAACTGGCCCAAAATATAAACTTTATACTGCCGCATCGTATAAACGGTTTTTGGTCTTTTTGATCTTAAAAAGGACCAAAACATTAAATAATAGGTATACAAAATTAAATAACAGTCAGGACCAAAAGTTATTAAATTTAAATAACACGATGAATAATTTACGATGGGTCCATATTAACTTGTTTATATAATTTCGTCCCTCTAGCAAAGATTATGCGACGGTCATCTCCCTAATTTTTGATTTCAAAATGAATGAGATGATGAACAAAACCTTGAAAATATTATGTATACTAAATACTTATAGAATCCTAGATAGCTTTTGGAGACCCTGCTTTTGAGAAAATTTCTTCTAACGAGATCCTAAATTTCACGTTGCCTCAAGTACAAAATTTAATCTATTAAAATTAAATAGTGACAAAACAATGTTGCCACATGCTAATTTCCAATATTTCATAACCACTTTCCTTCAGCGCCCAGCATCTTAAACTGAAACAGTCAACAAAGACAGCACCATACTTAAACAACGAGTAAGAGAGGTAAAGATATATGGAGAAGGTTGTGGAAGGTCGGACGGTGGTAACAAATTATTTTATTAGCGTGGGCGCGGCGCGAGCCACCTGTTCCATGGACCGGATGACGCGTCCCCCGGCCCCCGCAACCCGAGGGACTTAGCCAGTGGTTAGGTTAGCGGCAGGCTAGCTACATTGTTAGGGTTAAACATTGTACCTACACAATTTTTGAAAATGGAGTGACTACAACTGTTGGTACAGGTCTTTATTGGGCTGTTGCCTTCACGATAACTTACTTACGACTTAGCAAAGGCAGTAAAAATTGGGGTTGACTGTAAATGCACAACTAATTTAACGACCGACTAAATCGTGCCAGTTTGATGTCAGATTGGAAAATTGGTGGAAGTAGCCTCGTAAAAAGTAATGGAACTTATAACTTGTGTTGTAACTTTAACGCAAGGTTTCTCGCTAATCGCTTATCGCTCCTCTTTTATAGCAGGACCTTTTAAAAATCCTGCTACACATTTTGTACCTTAAGCGGCGGATTTAAAGTCCTTTTATCCTAAATCCAATTCGTGGTTATTCTAACTTTAGAAAAGGAAGAAGACGATACGTCCTTTGGAACTGTCGCCGTGAGCACCGTCTCAGATATCGTTTCCAAAAAATCAGCGAAGAACATCCGACGGTTCCCCGGGCATTACAAATGACTATTCTTTAGTATAATGCGTGAACGTGTATCGTAGACTAAATTAGCCACATGCGATCACTTAGCGATAATTTTGTCATACAAAACATCCTTATTCTATTTCCCGAAACTTAGGACATTAATAAAACTTTTCAGTACAATGTTGTAGTATTGTGTATTTTTTTCCTTAGGCTTATTAGGAATTCAATGCAATGCGTCCGAAATGTAATTTTCTTACAACCGACATTAGCATTCAGGGCGTCACCAAGACTCCGTTAAATAAAGGCAAGCTCTTGACGGAGTAAGTCAACAACCCATACAATGTGTCTATGCGTTGTACTTTTTGTCTGTTACACAAAAGGGCTGTATCCGGTGTTTAGGAGATCCAACTGAGGCCGTTTCCGCGAAATCTATCGCAATACACAAGAAACGGGAAGCATATCCGGAACAACGAAAAAAATACTTACACACTGTTTTTACAACTATGCCGAGTAGGGCTGTCGAAATTGTGGAACAAGACTTTTGATACCTAGTTTCACTGGAAATATACTTTCTTCAATTTCCTTCTCTTATTAGAAGAACAGCTTCAAAATCGTCCGTTGTTCTAAAATTAACATTTTAAAAATCATTCATCAAAAAGACGCTAAAAATAAACGAAAGACATTCAGTTTTCCTTCATTACTACAAAGGCAAAATTTCAAAGAAAACAATTGATGATAATCTCTAGTTATTATTATAATATACCTACAATTATTGGCTCAATAACAGGTGTTTATTCCCATAAAGCTAGAGAAACCGCCGTAAATATCACCTCAGAATGGAGCAACTGTCCTAAAACAAAAAGCAAAAGCAATTAAAGCCATCCATCGGATGTCGACCGTTTCCAATTCAAGTAGTAATTTATAACGGGCAATAATAGCTTAATTACAGCAGTGAGCAGTAGCCCTGCAAGTCTTCGCAGAAAAAAATTTCCCACAGCCAACAGGTTGCCGAATGGCACGTCTTCCGGTCGGAAGTACGACCGATGGTCCTTTTCGACGCAAAAAAATAAAAGGACCAGAGCACATGTTCATATTGTGATTCCTCCGAAACGTTATGATTAACATCAATCTGGACTCGTTCATGTTTTTCATTATATTCCGCGAGCAGGTGTCTGGAACACCTTCCATATTTCCCACGCCAACTCCTTTTGTGATGATGATTGATTCTTTTAGAATTTACGTTCTGTTCCATGTGTCGAATTGTACGAATGTACTGATTGATTTAGTGTGCAACGTGCGTTGAATGGTAAACAATGCACGCGAATTTGATGGGTTCCATGCATACCGTACATTGTACGCTGGTGAAATGATTGGGCCATGTTTGTGTTATTGTGTTCGATTATTGCTAGTTTTGCGTTATAGGAATCATGTTTATTGCTAAAGACAAACAAGGTAATCTAACCTTTTACTCATGCTAATGTGTTCTCAGAATGCTGACTGAGATAATCGAAGATGTTTCTTAGAAACCTTTTCGATTTTAAATTAGAATACAACCAAAACTTTGATACATTATACTCATAAGGTTTTTCCTTATATTCCAGGGTTCAGAGGACGACCTTCCAGATTGCAGGCCGCGACAGGTGTGCAGTAAAGTCGACCTGTATGATGCAACGCAGCCCTGGATCGAGAGGAAATGCCGTTGTTTGGGCCATAGACCGTGCTCTAGGTCAGTATTATGTTACAAAGATAAATATTTGGGCCATTATCCACGTGCACTTGACTATATTTCCTTTTAAGATCCTTCCCGCCCACGTGTTCAATTCTTTTTCTATTATTATGGTCTTTTGTCTTGACCTGATTGTTATAGATTACATAAGAGGTTTAATTTCTATAATTGTCTCGATCTTCTTAAGTCTATTGTTCAGTGCTGTCCTGAGATATCGCTGAAATCGATCGATATCTAATTATTTTTCGATCTTCATGGCTTAGAATATTATCTAATTTGAATTAGTAAAGGAAATTGGTGATTGCGAAATGATTATTCTCGAACTGACCCTTTAGAAAGGCAAATTATATTAAAATGTTGCTTCATTATTATTCCAACCTTTGACAGGGTTTCCCTTTTAAAGATCAAATTATAGTGAATGGATGACGCTCGAGGCCATTATTTAAATGTCCTTAGTTTTTGAGTATTAGCTTGCTTATAACATAACTTATAACGTATTATTAGTATTATAAGATGATCTTAAAGATTATTCTGGCTAAATTACGGTATTAAGTTAGGTGCGTCGCTTTTTTGTCAATTGATGATGGGATAAGAATTGATAAAAAATCTACAAAAGAACTAGACAATTCACCGGATTATCCAAAATAAAAATATCAGATTTTATGATAGGTCAACTTAAAGCTTAAACAGACTGATTTGTCGACTTTCTAATCTTGATACTAAAAAGAATTACAGGGTGACGAGACTAAAATGGAATTCCAATTTACTCAGTCTAGCTCGAGACATAATTATCCCTGAGTCATAATTCGCAGTTTCGTTAAACCGCTTCAACAAACTGAAAGTTAACCACACCTATTCATTGTTATTTGTTAGGTCAGATAATTTTTCATCGAATCTAATTTATACGTTTTCTCATTACAGTGACCTCACAGGCGACGATAACCACACGTTAGCGGATAAGACGACGCTTTACAAGACGTGTGAGCCAGTCAAACGTTTGCCAAAATGCAAGTACTTCAAGGATGCAGCCTGGATCATCTACTCCTTCCCTGACAGCAATGCGACTCAGCAGATCGTCAACTGTCACTGTCCCAAGTTTTCAGTGACGTATCTACTGAAGAAACTGCCGTACACGACACCTAGCGGAGAACAGGGGAATCAGTACCAGTTCGCGTGCTCGCCGCAAAGCGTGAGTAGTTTCACTTTGTTACTTTAGTTTCTAGTTTTAGTCAGCTGCGTTAGATGGAGGCAGTAGTTTGTTGTAGTATATTTCACATTATTTTTAGGGATAGCTAAAAAATACTGAATTGGAGCATTTTCATCATTTGTTTAATTTCCTATCAATAAATTAAAATGTTGTTTTTATCTTTTTACAGAGGCTACGTTGTTCAAGGAAGGAGCCATGCAAACTATTCAGCGCGAGGCGGCGTCACGAACAAATCGACGAGGTGAACGCGAACACCATTTGCCAATGCCCCCGGGGTCACACCTGCCCGAGGCATCACACGGAGACGGGGGTCCTGGCCGGCATCACGTACGCGGCCGAAGACATCCGCACTTACCACGGTTACTGCATGCCTGAACCTCCTCCCGACGCCTACAGATTCGTAGGAGATAAGGATTGAATCAACAACAAACAACATCCCTCAACATTGTGTGATTCAGCTGGAAATGTACTTAAAACTGTACATTGAACGCGCTCCACAGCTTTCATGAGCACACAACGAAGTTTGCTTTGCTCATTACCTGTTTAGTACAAAAATGTAAAGCATGTTTGGTTTTAAAAAGAATGACTAATTTGTTAAATAATTTAAACGGCAGTGATGTCTGTAATTACGGTCTCGGATACCGAAACCGATTTTGGTCGTCGGATCGTACGCTAGTCCATGTGACACGATCAAATGAACGAACAAAAAATTAAGCTTCTAATTATAATGTACAACGATATTTTAGTGATAAATGCCCGGTTACTGAAACGTTACTTGACTTGAAGTCTTTTAATAGAAAGGTACAATATACGTTTAATGATACCATGTGATATTAAGTGCCGCTGAAAATTGAGTAACGTTTGAGTATTCGGGCGAAAAATACTGTAAATATCTTATTAAGTACTTTGTATTACGCGCTGTTTTCTGTTATAATTGTGTAAATAATTTTAGTATAAGTCGAATCATTCCAAACGTTTAGTTTAAATTATTATTTTTCATATTTTAATTATTTACTTGCCATACTTACGTAGTTTGTTCCGAGTCTTCCATTCCAGTCAAGAAGACAACGTTATGTTCATTGTTTTGTTTATGTTAACAAATTGTATAATAATATTTTTTGTTATACGAAAACGAGTTATTTGATAGCCATATCTTAAGGTTGTAAGTTTTAATTTACATTTTAAATAACTTATCGAATTGGATTTTAGAATCGACTGATACCAGTTGTGAGTTGTTTGCTAATTCACATCACTACTAAGTGACCACTTGTTTTTATTTGCTAAAATAAATAAATGTTTAGATTTAATAAAGCATCTATGGATTAATACCAGTGACAAAATGTTTTATAATATTATTGGCGATAGTTTTCTCTAACTAGAGTTTTATTAAGGAAACTTCTAGAAGTTTTAATAACGCTGTATCTATGTAAATATGATAGAATGTTGGTGTTTGTAAAATGATACCTGTGAAGTGGTATGTCTTCCTTTGTTTTATTATGTATAGGTATACAATAAGTTAAATTATTGAAAGAAAATGAATAAATGTTTCGATATCAATTTAATACTTGTTTTGTTTGTAATCTGAATGATACAACAACTGGATGTTCCGTCGGTATTCATACTTGGGCTTGGATTAATTTCTAATATCTGTCTGCGGTTACTAATCAACTTGGTAAGCATAGGTAGTCATTACTGCTGTATATCTCCACGGTCTACCGGAACTATACTGATGAGCACGTGGATAAACATCAGTTATTTAAATAGACAAGAGTTTTCTCACAGTTCGAGATTTGTAGCTTTCAACTGTTTTTGGAAATTCAGCTGCATTTGTTTCTTCCTTCTTTTATATAGCACTCAAATCTTAGATCCAATTTCATTGATATCATAAACGTTAGTTTTTCTTAAAAAATGTTTAATTAGAAAATTAAGTTTTAAGAAAGAACGGACGCTTATATTGTCGGTTAACTTGGGCCTTTGGATGATGTATGTAGCTTTACATTTTGCTATTCGAGCATAACACAGCGGCATCACAAAGCAAGTAAATCACAATTGATCGTAGATATCAACGCGTGCGCAATGCAGGCGCGATAAAGCATTCTGACGTGCGAAACATGTGCTGAAATACGGCAACGACTACACTAATAACTTTTTTGTTACGAGATTGTTCCGATAGGGGATCATTGACATGCAACATGCAATAGACAGTACAACGAGATTTTCATCATTATTACGCATCAATTTATGAACAATTAAGTCCGCGCGAATGCGTACGTCGTGTTGTAGATGCATCAGGGCGAGCTCTTTGATAGTGTTCCGTACTTAATATTGATTTAATTAGGGACGTAGTTGCATGCTGGTGGTTTAGGTTATGTGTTATGGATTTCAGTTTCAATATAGGGTTATTCACCAGCATATTTACCTTGTTACTTTTAGTCCAATTAGCAGTCGTTTTACTATTACGAAGCATGTTATAAAAATATCAAGGACATAGGACTGGTGTTCACGAATGGTCCTGGCTGAAAAGGTTTTTAGAACGGTTTCAAAAGTGGACTTCTTTACCATGTTTAAGTCACTTAATTGAATAAATGTTGAAACCTGACCATTTCAATTAAAGCAAACCTGAAAAATCATATAAACTAAATATCAGCTATAACCTGAAAAGAATAACTATGCTAGACATCACCCAAACAAATTATGCTGAAGATTGTGAAATGCTGCGGTGCCGCATAGACTGCCTACAGCAATAAGTTAATGATCTGTGTCATTATCGCGTGATATCAAGACTTATGAGCTGTAATCCTTCAAATGAAAACATTATTTATATGAAATTAATTCACAAAGCAAACAGACGATACAGGCAACTTGAAAACGAAACAGCAACAACGGCTACATCGAACCCCAAGAAAAAAGATCCTAAATTCACTTTATACGTAACATTGTATAGAGAACAATATCTTCATTTTTTCTTCATAAAAACAGCAAAGAAAACAGTAATATTTCTTTATTCTAAAAACTACAGATACTCTGTTATCATTTCGCAATCAAAAACGTGACTATGACAGATTAGTCGCCTACTCTTTACGAAACGGCACTTTGCACTCATATTTTCTTTGAATTACGTATTAATCGTCAACAGAATCGACATACATTTTGCTAATAAAGATCCAATCATACTTTTTACGGCGTCAAAGTAACTGGTCACGATTTAGTTTATCTTAAGCGTATAAATAGCTGGAGAAATGTCGTTACGTGTTAGCAAAATTACGTCTATGGCTAAAATGTCTGGAAATTGTCGAGGCTGCGAGTAAAGTAAGGAAATTGTAGGAGCTAACGTGGATATCTTTGAAGTTAATATTTCAGTAGGTATTTCTGATAATACAAATTATGTAGATAATTGAATATATATAAGGTAAAGGTCGAAATAAAATCATGATTTATTGACGATACCGTCAAATAATCCAACTGGGTCACTAGACAATGTGACAATGTAACTTCGCCAGCATCGTGTCAAATATATTTTCCTGTTTTTGTTCAACCTTAAAGCTTTATTGAACAAAGTGTGGGAAATAAGCTGAAAATGGCAACTATAATATCTATGATGTACAGTTAATCGACTGGGCTAGTAAAGACGAGACGGCTCACCGAATAGGCTCGCACCATGGAGTGTGGCTAATCAGAGATTACGATATAATAACGTAACAAATGGCTCGGGAAAAAGCTTGCCTTATTCCACTAATTCGCAACATAAATTAGTTTTTTTAGCGCGTAAAAACGCATTCGATGTTAGGTCCCACTTGGTTAATGAGTAAAAATATGTCTTATCGAATAACTTTGTCAGTAGAATTTAGTTGGTATGTTCTTAAAAAGCACCTAAAGTATTTTAACTGCATACAACCCACTAGCCGAATCGTTTTTTTATTTTTAGATCAGAATAGCAAAACATGAAGAAATTATTGATCTAATTATCCGTAGAATTGACGTCTTTCGCATAATACAGACAGACATGATACAAAACTTTTTTCTCAGATTATCATTTAATGTCCTTCGTCCTCTGCGTAAACGAAATTAAAGGGCAAAGCAAACTTCAAATAATTGAAGCTGATTCTACACTATTCCCTTTCATTACAAAAACAAGAACACAGTAAATTGGTCACGTACACATGTAATGTGCAATCGCTTTTCATACGTAAATAGAGAAAAAACAAATACCTCTACATGGGACCAATCGAGAACCTCCCTTTAAAAACTGACCAATAAAATGGCAAAATTTAAATGACGAATTGAATTGCGTTTTCTATTTTGTAGTTTCTAAATTGACATTTCATCGTTAGAAGGGTGACGAATTAGAGCCCTTTCTTTGATTAGTTTCGTAATACCGGTTTCGAGAGATTTCTAAGTGGACGGCAACTGGTTAATTGGTAGGGAAAAATCATCGTTTACGGCTTTATAAGAAAGAATAATATTAATAGTTTGAATGATACGTTACTTTTTATGTAACAATTATATCTGTAGGTATAGCATAGCGACAAAGGACTTTAACCCGATACTACCTATGTACAGACGACAGCACATCAAGTTACCACA
>JAKRBP010001303.1:198966-209513 GCA_022398575.1 Heliothis subflexa | reverse complement strand
AACTCAGAACCAGAATATACCTTATTTTAAAAATAAAATATTGCGTAGTCAACCACGTTCACCAACAAAAGCCATATGTAAATTCTCACACCTTCCTACGTCAAAGGCATCCAAATAAAAAGGTACTGTTTCTAACATCGTTTTACCTGGACCCATTCATCACAGAATTCGCAAGGCTCTAACATATTCGTCAGTGCACATCATGCACAATGTGTTATGGTGAATTCCCAATCAGTTGCATCATAAATCCACGTCAATAGTCAAGACTTCAGAACGACATGGGCGGTTAATTCAACTCCATATAAATGTGGTCGTTATCCTAACAGGCGGTATATGTTAGGAACTGAACACAGACGGACAGAACTGGTTGCATTCAAGTAGTTTAGTACAGGTACTTTTATGGCATTTGTGATAATTGAAGGTAGTTAGAATTTTGAAATGTTCATTGGTTCATGGCTGGCCTGACGCTTCACTATGCGGTACAAAGTTATTTTTAGAATTAAATAATTATTCAGTGCTTACAACGGATAGGATAACTAACCGTAGTCTTCTAGCTGTATCCTTATTAAAATACGCTACAAAAAAACTGTTATTTTCATAAACATAAGGGATATTTATAAAAATAATATCGCAATTTAATTCTGTAGCGACAAACTTTATGACCCCTTTAGAACATAAAAGTCGAAGTAGATAAGAATATAATCGAGATAGGATGCAATGAAATTAAATAAGAATAAAGCAGTAAAAATTCAAATGGATCTCTAAAATCTATTAGAAAATATAATCGATGTGAATCTTGAAAAATCCTGAAATGGAAAGCGAACATTCAGTTACGAACATGTGCTATGTGACGACACATAAAACAACAACAGTATCCTCAAGTAGGTACTTGTAAGTCTGCCAACTATAATATTGGACAATAAACTTATTCGTGAAGTTGTAACGGCATGCGACAGGTGGAGACATCAACCATTCTCAGCGGAAACTCTGAGCTATTACAAAATGTGACTATAAAGACCAGTCTCCCCTCGACGATTTGCGGTTTCAGCCAGGAGGGAATACGGACAGTAACTGCTAGCTCATTTCCACTTCGGATTTAAACCAAACCACAGCCACTTCGTAAAGTCGGCTGCATGAACCGTGCAGTCTACTCCGGCGAGATATAGACGGTATTCGAACATTAACGGACACTGATCAGAGAATCGACGCCATAAATCACTAAAGGCATAATTAAAAATTCCCAAGAACAAATATTCAGTGTTGTGATTAGAATTTATTATTGTCGACAATGAAAGATGAATATTAACAAGAATCTAATTAGCGTTACATACTGATGCATATCGTGGTTAATCGCAGCTGCAACACATATTTGCGTCAGAATAAGTGGGGCTTTCGTCGTCAACCATCACGGAAGATGAGGAAAAAAAGGAACGCTTCCGAGTCGAGTATCGCACGGCATATCTGTCTCAATGGAGCAGTTCAGTTGTTTGTAACAATACAACTCGGTGAGATGCATGACAAAAAGTTTATAAACACAATAACTGAGTGGTTCCCGACCTTGCATTTCACTCAGAACTGGGCTGTGGTCGTGCCCGGAGATCCCACTTCGGTGAACGATTCAATTGCATCGCTAACTGTAATACCGTTTTGAGTACCGCTTAATCCAAAGACGTAACTATTGTTACGAAAGAAAATGAACTCGATAAAGTTGAATTTATTAATATTGGAACGTGGAGACGCGATCGTACTAGCCACTGCGCGTGAGATGCTTTACATCTAAGAAAAGATGAAATAATAATATAGTAAAGTTTTGTGACTTACGAGAAATAAGATTTTCTTAAACAATATTGGGTTTAAACGTGTAAAAAAAATGGGTGTCATTAATGTTGCGTCTATAACAACACAGCCTTTACTGCTTCAGTTGTTCTTTGAACTCTAAACTCCATCGAACTATTATATTGTTCGGTGAGAAAGAAAAGATCATTGACGTGTATTGGAACAAGTGAACATTTGTTTGTATTACAAAACGTAATTATGTTACGTGTGTTCGCAATAAACATGCACACATTATTCGGAGGTACAAACAAAAATTGCTAAAATAAGAATACATTATTACAGCCATTTAAAAACATCATCTTGATAACATAGTAATCTGCAATGTTCGTAGAGAAAAAAGAAAGGTTGCCTTCATTAAGTATTATGAACACAATTTGAATAATTATTATTGATGTGAGATTCATTCACAATTGAATAGTCAGTAGCTCGTGGGAACGCAATTGAAAAAGGATCCATGCATAAAGATACAAAATAAATAAGAACATTTATGAACAAAAACAAAGTAGCCGTAATACAAATTAGCTTTTATAATAGTTGCAAATCAACGCATTCACACCCCTATGTTTTCATGCTTTGGTGAATAAACTACATAATTAAACACAAGCTACAGCAGTAAAAGAAAGTGCGATGATTTGATATATAAACCAGAAATCGATAGCTTTCCCCATGGAAGAAGAAAACTTGAAGCCGAAACCAGGGGTTAGTCGACGGATGCTCAAGCGCATGTAGACCGTATCGGCAAGAGCAGCCGACAAAACGGTGCGTCACGCCCAACTAAGCCACGCAACGTTACAAACATAAGAAGAAACGGCAAAATGATGTGCAAAATTTGTAACCACCACTACAATCCATATTTTACGCGATAAAAATGAGAAAAACGTAAAAAACAATGAGTTCATGAATAAAGATATATGTACGTAACAGAAACACTTTCATTCACCACCATTAAAACTAATTAGCAAACAACGGAGATAAAATTAGACATTACAACACTAAAAGCGAAATTAAGTCATAAGAAATGCACAATTGTTCCAAATATTACATGACCGAGAGTGACATTTTCGCTTCTCAGATAATTAAACATGAAGACGTCTGTGCCCACGAGCTCACAGTGACGTAGATCATCGTTTGTTTGGATAGTGAAAACGAGGAACAAAAACTGACCTAGATGTGCTAACAGGTGCCACCGATGTGCAGTCCCTGTCAAGTGAACCGTAAAAGTTTTTACTAATAGTATTTGTACAATTTCCCAGTAAGCATTCCGGAGCTTGGCAGGAAACGGGTATTATAAAAAATGCTAAATTGACTGATACCCTCGTTATGCCACCGACTTTTAGTAGGTAAAGGTCGGTGGCATCGTGATAAACAATAACATTACCGCTATAACACCGTAAGGGTCAACAAGGCAACATTTTTGAAGTGATTACCGGCGATAAGTATCTCAAAGATCAGATTAAAGCTGAACAAGAAGAAAGTAAATCGTTCAACCGATCATTCGATAGCAAATTGGATTGGCTTGAGAGTAATGATTCAAAGTTACTAAATGAGAAAACAATACTCGTAGATGTTTATCTGGGACGTGTAAACGTAGCTAAATCGCTTCAATGAATTGCCAAGGTACTGGCAGTTGAATGCAAGTAGGCTATTGAACAAATCATCTTTTGATATAAGCACGATTTGGTTGGATAACGCCCCTTGTTTTAGGAAGAAATTGTAGCAACGTATAATGGGCAACGGAGCCGATAATTACAAGCTTTCCTTTTATTGTTTCTTCGATTGGTCTAGAAACGTCTGGGAACGGAAGTATACAATTGGATTCGGTTCAGATTTTTCTACTATTCGCATTGTATTTAAGTTTACATCTTTAGCACCTGGCAGCAGTGTTTTGAAGTAAGAACAATGTTTAAAATTAATTGCTACGCAATTAAATGTTTCACGAAATATCTTTACTCAATTAGAAAATTTTCGTAATTTGATATTTGAACATCTTAATTTCTACCCGGAGAAACTTTATTAGTACTTTCAGAAGTTGTCTGAATTAAGTTATTAATTTTAATGACAACCTCATAGCATCTCTTTAATTTGTTAGACAATTTGAATAAAATAAACATGCAATCTATTATAGAGGTATATAAGTATATGTATTTTCTACAATTGAAAATCCAAGATTCATCAGATTTCTCCGTAAATCTCTTGAATCGGCGAAAATTTCACTTAAACACTCAATCTTGAGACATAAACGTCTCAAAACCACAAGCAATTTGGTAACTTAAACACGGTTAATAAATAATTCTCATCTGCATAAGACAACTGCAGGAAAGCGCAGCGCGTGCCGCGTTCCATTGACCTACAATGCGCTGCAACCTACATACTATGGTGGAAACAAGCAACCTACGATTAACCCGCGAATATGATGCATGGCACGTAGAAAATTGCCGGGTAACGACCATTGGATGAGAGCCATTGCTGATTTGATGACAGGATAGTTTTCGTACCTTACTTACGAGTTACAACTTACATCTGCAGATAATAAGAAAATAAACATAAATATGTATGTGAGAACCCCAGCCTACTGACATATGATCGAATAAAGATTGCGCCAGATTGAATTGCGAATGAGGAACTTTCCCCTTACGTTCGTCTTACGCACGATTTCTTGGTTTACATTGCCAATTACGCTGAATTTATTGACGACTCTTACAATAATTTGTTTTGAAATGGAGATGATTTGACTCTTGAAATGTTTATGACTCTCTTAGTATTTTGCTCGAGTTTCAGTACTTAATTTACATGATTTACAAACTTTTATTTTATACTTTAATAAGCAATAAAGTCTTACTTTTCTTAACTTCTCATACTTTTCCAATAAGTGGCAGTTTATTGGTAACGTTATTAAGAGGTTCTACGCGAACCGAGGTAGGCGTCGATATTTTATATTGATAGCACGGCTTCGGTTCACTTTTCTTGTAATTTTCTTTTACGTGCTTGCGTACAGTATAATCAGTTAAAAAGAAACCGAGATTTAAGACGCGACAATAACTCTAAATAAAATAAGAAAGTTAGCAAAAACGTGTTTGCGGTATCGAAGAAGCCGCATTGTTTAAAGTGGACAGTTTTTCTCGGTAAAAAGTGAAATAATGTAAATTAGCTGCCTAGTCTTCTAGGACACAATTATGTAGGTCATTTATATTTCTACGAACTTCAATTCAGCGATTAACTAAAAACTTCAGAAGTTCGGCGTTCTTTTGTGATTCAAATAGCTCTTAAAAGTTAAACTAACCATTGCAAATAAAAAATCTAGAAAGAAACTCTAACTTTAACGTGAACGGTTCTGCATATAACCTTAAAATACCAAAGGTAAAAGTGACCCGATCAACAATTGAAATCCAAGTGGACGAACGGTAACCTAATGATAATTACGTATCGAGTAACCGGCGCTAATGCACCGGTAAATTGGCAAGAGTACTGATTCTGTATGAACACCTTTTTTATCCGATACATAAAGTTAATTTTATTGCTTCGTTGACTACGCTCGGCTATCAACTACTGTGAATCGGAATTCTCATTACAAACGTCCACAGCTTTTAAACCTACTGGTAAAGCTACTTTCAGTTAAAATAAAATGTTAATTCAATTATTGAATGCACCTGCAAATTAAAATAAACTGAATAGGTAAAATAGACGAAACATTTATTTTATTTGAATCTAAACAAAATTGCTAATTCGGCTTAGCCGAATTCTTTTAAAAGTGTTGTTAATTGATGGAATCAATGAACCAGAAACGCAAGAAATTTTGATTTTCTACAGGCAAAAAAATGAGTACCGTGGCATTCTTTAATTGCGAGCATTGCTTTTAAGATCTGCACATTTTAAATTTAGATCAGGATGATATGATATGAACTCATCATATTAAGTTCCAATGATTCAGTTCATTACTTTAGATCTTGAATATTGATTTGGTCTTGTCTGTATCAGGTACTGTTAACGTTATGAGCGAACACTGTTACATCTATTGTGTGACTACATCTGTCCAAACTTGAAACTAATTGAAAACGATCCTTATCTGAAGAATAACATTAATAAATTGCGCGCACATTGTATCTTAGACAGAAATCGGCCAATTCTAGTAAATGTATCTGATATTTGCAATAACGGCCTTTCACTCAGATTGAAATCTTAAATGTATAAAGTACTGCTTCCGAAGGGTAGCAGAGGTGAACACTGAACTGATAGGTCAGCGATCATCTACTGCAATTGAGCACAGATACAGATCTTGTAAATACGAATCAAATTCAAGATCACGAGTTCCACTTGTTTAAAACCTTGAAGATTAATCACGTGTATTTTACTACTAGTAAAAACATAACCGCTAATAAAACATAATATATGATGACTAGTCGCAAAGATGGAGTGCTGTAGTGAAATTAATAGAGACAAAAAGCAGTCACACAAGGCTCGCGTAGAAAAACGGGTGCAAGGGTTCAGTGCTCGGGGTAGCTCTTAACGAGTTCCCACAAGCTCCACCGATGGTAATAACTCCACTCACAATGAGCAATCACTATCACTCACTATTATATAAAGGGAATAAAGTATATTTCGCATTGCAGATGTACTAAGATTTAATTCACGAGAAATCTAATTAGAACTTGCTTTGCTACAGGTTGTTATTGTAAGTTATTTTAATGATTCATAGCAGGTGTAACAATGGCTTCTCTTATAAGCGTTGTTCCTTCAAACACAGCTTTCTAAAGATCGTCTTCAACCAAGTACATAGTTGGCGAAATTAAATGACAAATAGAACTACATTTAAACGTCTCGTTTGGAGAGTATAATTTATATTCAGTTAACGAGTAGCAATTGATATAGCGATTCAATAGCTGTAATGAATATTATCATCTGCATTGCGAGCAGATGTCTATAAAAATTAATGAGGAATGTTAAATTGAAACCCGGAAGCGTCACTATTATTTTAAAAGTGTTTATCTACACGCTATCGCCAAAATAACTTTCTAACAAAGAGCTTCGATTGAAGTCCATTACCATTCGTCTTAGTAGACCTCTGTAGTAACGACATTAATGGGCCTACATTTTTTCACATGTTAAATAAATTAGCGGTGTCATAATAAGAATTGATTAACACAATTTATCTCTGATCTCTGATTTGTTTAATCGCTTTACCGAATGTGAGATCTGAGCTTCCCAATAACAATATTAGTGAGCTTAAACATACTGATGATTCATGTTTCAATCATCGTTTCGTAAAAAAGTAACATGAAACCGCACAAATCATCGTAAAGCGATCATCAATTAGCTATCATTATAAAGCAATTTGTCAGGTGTTGTCCGACGGTGCGGAAGAAAGTTCGATTCGTAGTCGCGTGCGCACTCCTGTTCAAAAACGAACACAACGTTAGACAATCGCCGCTTTTGAGTAATGAATCGTGTGTGAAATTGAAATTACTACTACTTAACATGCGTTCTAAGAGCTTAGACATAAACGTTCGAGTAAACACATAGAAGTTCACGTTTAATAACAATTAATGGGCCGCTAATGGCTTGATAGAGCTTTATTATGGCCGTAGGCAGCGTATTTGACCAATTAATGGCCCATTATGTATTTAATGATATAAGTAAACGTGCCGCAAGTGAAATTTAACTGGTGTTTTAACTATTTTGAGTCATATCCGTCATTTTACGTAGGTGCATTGAACATGAACCATCAGACCCAAAACCTTCAAAAGCATTATGATATTATAACCGAATTGTTCTGAACATCTGTGGGACAAAACAATGAAAGAATATAATGCTAGGCCTAAAAGTGTTCGAGTATATAATTTAGACATGAAATTATAGGTGAAATCGTATGAATAGTCAAATTCCATCGACAATCTGTAACGTATTGTGGTAACGTAAAAAAGTATTCAACCTTTTTTGTAGTGCCCTTTCTCTATGGGCTTTCTACTTTTATGTTTTACGGCTTCATGTACGTTCTTCTTTATTTATTCAATTGATTCAACTGTCATTATTTTGAATGTTATGGCCACTTGAATGGTAATACGTAATAACGGCTTAAGGTTATTAAACTGATAGAATTTATTGTCAACAGTTTTTATCTCAGTATTTTATTATCTGTTTACTGTAATGCATCTGTCAGCTAATTTTTTTTTGTTGCATTTTTTGAACTTAACTGTTATGAAGTTTTTGCAATCAAAGAGGTTCTTCTAACGCCGGCTTGTTGCTTGTGCAGCTAGTTTTTTTTTATCAGACTACAGTCATCTTAGCGCACAGACAGTTGATTTTTATCTTGTCTCGTGCTAATTAGTATTTCCTCCGTAAACGACATGCGAATCCGATTTTTCAAACCATTTTGTTTATCGCTTCATCGCAAAGATTCATCACTCATATAACAAATGGTGTTAACGAACGCATCTTTAAATCAGGAGCATTGTAGTAATTTATTTCTGTTTCGAATCTCTTTATCTGTGTCTATGACAGATGCTGTTCATGTCATATTGTAGTGCGGTCAGCAGTCTCATCGACGCATTCTTGGAGTAAACAAGTTGTCGGAGACATGTAGGGCTGTGTCTAGTTACGCGTCATTATCGCGAACTCACGTAAGCCCTCGTGCGTGGTGAATGAAGGACTTTTCAAAGAGGCGGCTTGTCATACAGAGCCTTATCGCTTACACTTCATCACAAGAAAACTGCATAAAATTCTTCACATTCTACTGTTGCGACTCGAGTTCGCGTGTTCTCTTATAACAAACTTGAATTACGTATTGTTACCAGTTTTATTTATTCCTTCCTTTTACTAAACGCTCAGGTGCACGTAGGTATTTTCAATTATGAGATCATTCAATTAAAAGCTTTTACAGTATCCGACTACATAACTCGATTACGTAGCATATCGAATGCGTGCGTGTGCGATTTCGTACGGTCTTACACTTCTGTCGTATTTATTCTTTTATGATTGTTGAGCTCGGACGACGCACGCACGCGCACTTGCTGGCTCACTTTCAATTTCGGCGCTAACGCTTATTGTAACACTGCCTTTGTTGTCACACCACCGACCAAACAAAACTGTACGCTCAAACGGAACTACCTTAATCATTTAGCTGACGATCTACAAACAAAACTTGAATGGAGTCGCCACGACCAACAATTTGCCCAGAAAAACGAGAATCGCCGAAGAGAAATTCACAATCTGTATACTTTCGTTATATTTATTTCGTTCCTTATTAACAGGAGAATTTATGTATTGTTGCCGTTGAAATATTCTGAAATTTAGAAATGACAAGCTGAATGCATTTCAGTTATTAAATTAGATACGCAAAATCGTCTTTTTTTTTAATGCCGATTTAATATTGAGAGGTTTTTTATTTGTTGTGGAAGTGATTCATACATTATCGATCGTGATCGAACGATTTCTAGTTGGGAAACATTGGCATCAGAATGCATAATCATGATATGGGATCGTACTGAGCTTGGCGCCTTTGATGGCAGGTTTTGCGCACGGTTAGTAGAGCTTTCGTGCGGCCTAAGTATAGATGGTGTGCAGGCAACACGAACTAACACAACCTAGAAAATAAAAGAGCACTAGTTATTAAAATCATTAATTACTAGTAATTAAAATCACTTTTTAATACCACAAAATTACTATGGAATATTATTTATTGAATTGAATCCGTTAATATTTTAGTCTACTAAAAATAATCGAACCTCCTCAACGACATAACAATTCAATGTTTTGTACCGTTTAAACCATTCACATAATCATATATGAATGGTCCGAACTCGGAATTAATTTAGTTTATAATGTTTACCAAATTAAGAAGTCACGACGGAGACCGTGTCACAATAAACGATTGGTTTTTTCTCATCGCATCGCTCGTCTTTGAAGACATGAACATTGAACAGTTTTTCCAGAACTTCTTTTAAAGGAGACAGTGAAGGCCGATTATTCAAATGTAGTACAAAATTCCGATTCGTCACGAAAACGCTAGGCAAGTAGGTTAAACGTAGCCACCAGAGTTTTTAAAGCTAAAACTTGTGGGAGAACAGCGTTCTTCGTACGTGCTACGAGCATATCTTTAAAAGGGACAAAATGGAAAGCTACTTTAAGGGAATTCGTAGTACTAACTTTCTAATTAGCTATGCAAATCGCTTTAATTAAGTTGTAATTGATACTTGCGAAAGTGAAGATGTTGCTAAGGGACAGTGGAATAAAAAGTCGAGTGACATCGTAGTGGTTCTAAATAAAACTCGTGGACGCGAATGTGGAACAAAATGTGGAACATTCATTATCTGGTCTCCGCACGTTGCGATCTAACAGCGTGCCGCCGTGCAGACACGCAACTAACAAAAACATGACAACAATCTAGACAACATGCTGTTCCCAGAGAAATAGAATACGTAATAAGAACTACTGTACCAGTAGACCATAATTTTATACAGGTGGTAGCTAATAATAGATACAGGGCGAAAAAGGTGAAACATGTGCTTGACAAAGAGCCAGAGCTAAGCCGTTGAACGTCCTTACAAATATTTTATGTATAACATACAAACAAAAGAATAAAAAGAAATGAAAGTAAAAGATATAACATAACTGACTTCGCAAGATTAAGAACAGCGAAGTTAGAACAAGGGAATTAAACAAGCCGCGGTTGGTATGGCTCGTTAAGGCTCAGCTAGCTGTCAGATTCAACAAACTGA
>JAKRBP010001270.1:69976-82031 GCA_022398575.1 Heliothis subflexa | reverse complement strand
AAAAAAAAATCAATCGCTGTCGCTTTCCGAAAGCTCCGCCTTTTCCTTTGGTTGTAACGCCTTCCGTTTAAAATGTTTCTTCTTTTTATCAATTTTAGTTTTTCTAAATAATTCTATTGCTTTCATTTTGTTTTCTAACAAACTCTTCTTGTCCTTCTCTCTCTGTGGAATAATTTCTTGGAATCTATCTGATTTCGGTATTTTGATTTCAAACTCCGATTTTCCGTCTTTGACATGTGACACAACTTTTACACCTTGATTTATAAGTACATTTTCTTCTACGTTCTTTCGTTTCTTAGCAGTAGTAGAGGTGCTCGCTTTGCTTGCACCTTTAGTCCCACTGCTTGCAGCCTTTCTCTTAGTAGCAGGCTTAGTATTATCTTCAGTTTTCTCATTATCGGCTACAAGAGGCCCTTCAGGACCCATTTTTTGTACTGCAGCTTTAACCCTCTTACTCATCTGTTCCTCCAATGACCCAAACTCAACTTTCGTCTTGAAAAAGTCTTGAACAGACCTCTGGGTTTTACGATCCTTTATTATTTTTAGAACTGGTTTAATAATTTCATCTAGTTTATTTTGAGACCACCCAAACTTTGCTTTTGTGTAATCTCTCAATATGGTTATGTCTAGCTCGCCCCAACTGAACTTGTCTTCACTTTTTTCAATATTTGGTTCCAAGTAGGCTTGGACCACCTAAAAAATATTCCTTTCTATTACAAGCACAAAATAATGTACTAGATGACAGTTAATACAAAATTAAACTTACCCGCATGCTGGGAAAATCCTCTGTGAGGGCAACATTCTTGAGTTTCTTCTTAAGACTAGTGTTGTCAGTCCTTTTTCCAGCTCTGACCCATTGCTTGAACTCTTGCAAACCCTTTACTATTTGTGCGTAACGAGCTTGCTTCGAACTCTCGCTGAGGAGTTGTCTCTTATTGTATGGAAAAGAGGCTAGAATCTCTAAGGCTGTTACAGGACCTACACCACTCACTCCCGTTGTGTAATCACTACCAACTAGCAGAGCTAAAAGTACTAACTGTTCCCTACTTAAATCTGGAAATAATAAAGAACATTTTTGTACGGTAAGTTGTATAAAATGTTTCAACTAGAATTTAAAAACTAATAATTTTAAAAATTACTTACTAAAAGACTTTTCAATCCTCTCAGATTGAAACTGCAAAACATGCTTCTTTTGGTTGAAGAAATTCTTGTACACAGTTCTGCCACCAAACAGCCAGATATCACTATCGTCTGTTATTGTTCCGTCAGTCAAATTCACACTTTCCAAAAACGCGCATTGAGCTTCAGCCTCCATAGGGGCGACAATGTACGGAATACCGAATATTTGTAGTAATTCTTGAGCCTCTTTTGTCATTTGTTCCGTAATATTACGGCCAATACGATCCAGACGACCCTTTTCTTGAATCAAATCTTGCTCCTCAGTTTGCATTTCTTCAACCATATTGTTTAATTGTTCCGTAGTTAGAACTTCTTTTGGCGGATTAGGAACTTTAACTAAATCGCGGGATTCTTCATTACTACTAATACTATGCTCATCATCATTCACTGTGTTTGACATATTATTGACAACTTCCATATTATCAGAACTCGCAGTTGAGCTGGAAACTTGCGGTTTATTCTGATTCAAGATATCACCAACATTATCTATTTGTACTGTATTGACTACTTCCTGAGGTAACACAGGATCCTGTTTAGTTTGAACTTCTGGTTTCATATTTTGTTCAATTACTTTGCTAATACTTTTCTGTGCAGGCACATCAGGTATTTTAAATACTTCTTCTGGTACAACGTTTGTATTGACTGCCTTTATAAATGACACTTCATTATCAGTCTTAGTAACTTTTATTGCTTCTTTTTTATCACTCACAACTTTTCTTTCTTCGAATATATCGGCAAATATATCATCATCATCTGGTGTATCACCCATATTGAGTGTAAGTTCTACAACAGGCTTTTTCGCTTTAGTGTCTTCTTCAGGTACTTCTTCAAAGTCATCCTCACTGGATTCACTTTCATCTTTTGCCACAATATTGACTTCTTCAAATTCATCACTAGAATTATTTTCTTGTTTTATTTCAACTCTTGGTAAAGGATTTTCTTTCTCAGTTACACTTTCTGCTTCTTCTATGCTAGAATCTAGGTTGATGATATCTTGTACATGATTTTCAATACAAATTACTGATGCTTGAGTGGAATCGAAATTCTTCTCAGTTTCTTTATCTTCTGAATCGGCTATCTCTCCTTCTCCACTACTATTAGATAATTCACCACCTTCAACACATTCGTCGTCACTGGATGTTAATTCAATGTTATCAACAATAACTGACTTTTCTTTGTTAATTTCATCCAATATTTCATCAACTTTAGGTACTTTCACTTTCTTTTTATTCCTTTGGCGGTCTGATACAATTTTATTAATGGCTCTGTGTGTAAAATCACTGTACTGCATGATATAAGATTTGGCACTGGTCATATCAGGTTGTTCAAAGCCATCATCTTCTTCAGAATCAGTATTTGAATAATCTGTGTCAGTCATACATGACGTCCAAGAGTCATCTGTTTTAGACACAACACTTGTATTAGCTTCATTTTGTTCATCAACACACTCTAATGACATCTTAATTGCTTTCTGTAAATCATCTTCTAGTTCATCAACTTTGTTTGGTTTTACATTCTGACTAGTTGTTGGCATTGGTTTTTCATCAAGTTCAGTAATTTCCACTTTACTAGTGGTTGGGTTGTTTTCTAATTCTTTCCTCTTCTTTGCATCTTCTAAGGCTTGCTTTACATCTTTTATGAGTAAAAATCTTGTAGATACATTAGATGCTATACGCCTGGATGGTAGTGTATCCATTTTGGTATCAATGCCTTCTTCATTTAGTAAGGATTCTAAATCATTTAAAGACATTCCAGCATCACCCATTTCTTTTTCTGTCTCCTCAAGACATTCTTGTATTTTCCTTCTTTTTAGCAGCCTCTGCATCTGTAAATTACCAATTACACAATTTTTGTCTCAGATTGAAAAATATTTTCTCTCCACATAATAATCATTCTAAACAATGAATGACTGACACAAGCTGTTATACCAAATTATTTTTGCACTACAAAGGGAGAGAAATACTAAATTACTTGAAAATCAGAAAATGTGTCACTGTTCTTGGGCAGCTCTTTGAGTCGTCCCCATGAATTCATTTTTCTTGTTTCCTTTAACTCAATAAGTAGGTCATACTTTTCCTTGACTCCTAAATTCTTGAAGCTATCAGACTGCAAGTCAACTGTGTGAAGATCAATACTGGAGCTGCTGGAGTTCTGTTCATCATCAGATCTGAAATAGGCATTTTTCAGTTACCTATCGCCTCATCTACAATACCAAGACATTTAGGTAACAATAGAAATGCAGGTTTAAGCAAAACTATAGTCTTTTGGAGCATAACAAGATAGTTATATCTTTCTATTAAATCTAAACTTACTCCGATTCACTTTCATCTTCCTGCTGAGGCAATGCGGGCAGTTTAAACAGGTCATCATTGTCTGTAGATACATTGCTATTTTTCTTTGGTGATATTTCTTTTCCTAATAAACTGCTAATTGCAGTTTTCTTATTCAACAGGAGAGCGAGTTCTCTTTTAATTCTCTCGGATTCTGAATTGTACTTCGCTTTATGGTCTTGTCTCTTTGCCTAAAATGTGTTATTATTATCTACATTTAAAAAGTAAACAAAACAAGATGAGATAATAAAAACAAGTCTCAACTTGAACAAAACTTACAATAGTTTCTTTTTTCAGTTCTGGGAAAGCTCCATCGAATACAAAAACTGGTTTTATTCTGAAGTACAACAGTTTGCATAGACGTTGGAACAGTCCCATCAGATGTGCGTTTGGTAGAGGAGCTCCTTTTGCATCTTGATAGCCTTTCACCATCTGATGCAACCATATTGAAATATCTAATGACAAACAAAACGAGTTATAATTTTATTTTGACCATTCAAAAGAGCAGCCTTAAGTTTAGTCAGGAATATTTTCCTAAAGACCTGTTCGTTCATCTTACCGACAGCGAGCACTTTGTTTTCCAATGTCTCGACCGGCACGGGCTTGCCGGCTGGCTCTATTAGCCTCCACAGTCCAGTGACTCCCATCGCGTGCGATTAAATTCCAGAATAGATTTTTTGTTTATACTAATGTATATATCAGTGTACATAACAAAGGTCGTTTCCCACGAGATCTCCGGTCAATCGTCGGTCTCTTCCTCACACATCGCAACTATTTCGCTTCATGAGCTCAATGTACCCGCTCAGCTACGCACACATTCATAAAACGAAACCATTGCTACTGGCGCACTGCGTTCGTAAATATGTGTTGGGTTCACTACAACATATCAAATGTTTTACTACGCCGCGAACGCCCACTCTTTCCCACACTTTATTTTCTCACGCCCCATGCGTAACCCCACATCCTATGACCGGCCGTCTGTCAGTCGGCGCGTCGCGGGTCGACCGATCCCTCATCGAGTCGACTCGATTCTGTCGATTCGCGCGCGTGTAGTCGACAACACGCCTGCAAACAGCTCCGTGTCTATGGTCAATTTTGACAGCTCGCGCATCTGGCGTTGTCGTATTTATACTCGAATAAACAGAAGTTTCGTCAACTTTTCATAAAATAAAATCATAAATCGAAAACTGTCTGGTCGAGGACGAGGACAAGCGTGTCCCGGCCGCGAGTGGCATTCGAAGTATCGTCGCCCCGGTCCTTCCGAAAATACCATCGTCGAACAGGTGTCTCAAACGAAATGTGTGCCAGTTCCCAGCGTAATTAACTGACGAGGGGCGTGAATAATACAAAAGTGTATCGATCGACGAGATAATCGGACCCAGAGGCGAAATTGTTTTGGTCGAACCTACCCCGTGGACGCGCGCCCTCCGATCTAGGACCAGGGAGGACGCTTGAGCCGCGTACTGGACTGCCGGCGATGTGCCATAGGAGAAGTGACGCCAGCTAGGGAACGGGAGCATCATTGTGCGCGAACCGGGGTCGGGTGCGCGCTATGCGGGCGGCAGCAAGGTGAAGGCAGCCGTGGCGAGCATGCCGCACCAGTTCGGCGGGGCGGGCGCGGGCGCGCTGGCGGGCGGCGCCTCGCCGCCGGCGCAGCACGCGGCGCTGTTCCCGCGGTACGCGGGCGCGGCCGGGCCCGGCGCCGGCGCCTACCGACCGGAGGAGCGCCGCCTCACTCGCGAGGCCATGGAGCGCTACCTGCGCGATCGATCTGACATGGTCGTCGTTATCCTGCATGCTAAGGTCGCACAAAAGTCTTATGGTAACGAGAAAAGATTCTTCTGTCCGCCACCCTGCATCTATCTGTTCGGAGACGGCTGGCGACTGCGGCGCGAGCGCATGCTGCGGGAGGGAGAGACTGAGCAGGCAGCACAGCTGTGTGCCTTCATTGGCATTGGCAACTCTGACCAGGACATGCAGCAACTGGACCTTAACAATGGCAAGCAGTACTGTGCCGCTAAGACTTTGTACATATCTGATTCTGATAAAAGAAAGCATTTCATGCTGTCCGTCAAGATGTTCTATGGTAATGGCCATGACATTGGTATTTTCAATAGTAAAAGAATAAAAGTGATATCTAAACCATCTAAAAAGAAGCAATCTTTGAAGAATGCAGACTTGTGTATAGCAAGTGGAACAAAAGTGGCCTTGTTCAACAGGCTGAGGTCACAGACTGTGTCCACCAGGTACCTTCACGTGGAGAATGGTAACTTCCATGCATCCTCCACTCAGTGGGGAGCGTTCACCATCCACCTGCTGGATGACAATGAGAGTGAGTCTGAGGAGTTTGCTGTGAGAGATGGATATGTGCACTATGGCTCCACTGTGAAGCTTGTGTGCTCAGTCACAGGCATGGCACTGCCCAGATTAATAATAAGAAAGGTAAGACTAACACTCATATTATGAGGACCTCTTAAACTTAACAGTAGTTCATGCGATACCTCATATACAAATCATAAATGTTATTTACTCAAAACATTGTCTAACTAGTTGATATGGACATGCTAAGTTGATTAGAGCCTACTTTACGCTGTTACCATTTAGTCTAAAATAGTTATGCATATGTTTTTAGTGTCACTTAAAATACACTTATTTTGGATTTTTTACTGCAAACTTTTTTCATTTACCTATCCTTTAATACATGGGTATTTTTATTTTTTGCTGACAGTAAATAAAGAATATAAAACAGCAATTAAAATACACACACAACACAGCATTAAAATTAATCAAAAAACAACTATAACTAAACATAATACTTTACAAAATTTTATTTCATCCCCTTAGGATGTCAACATGCAAAGACAGATAAATAAAAATGCAAAATGATTGCCACCATTAGAGTACAGTACTACCTCATGAATTTTATCAACAAGCAAAAATATGCATTGGAACACCATAGTCCCAGACACAAACTTTCTTGATTAATTTATAAAGCTTCAGAACTGCACATACAACAAATTGATAAGGAAAAATTCTCTATAGGTTTTATCTAAAAAACACTAAATTACTCAAAAATACTCTTAATTAACACAGACATCCCTAAAATATCTCCAAAAATTGCTCTTAAAACGAAGAAAAACAGACCCATCCTATAAATATCTCATATTAACCAGATTGTATTATTCCTAATAACACTGTAAATACACAGGTGGACAAACAAATGGCCTTACTAGAAGCAGACGACCCGGTATCCCAGCTTCACAAGTGTGCGTTCTACATGAAGGACACGGAACGCATGTATCTATGCCTCTCACAAGAAAGAATAATACAGTTTCAAGCCACACCGTGCCCTAAGGAGCCCAATAAAGAGATGATCAATGATGGAGCGTGCTGGACTATCATCTCCACTGATAAGGCTGAATATCAGTTTTATGAAGGAATGGGGCCTGTCAGGTAAGAATTTAAAAAATACTCCCTGTCATTTAATGTTTGGAATATTTTAAAAAATTGCTAAAAGACAATAGTTTTAAATAACCCTTCTCGGCACTCGGGTAAAAAGCGTCCTAATTTTTTTGTAATATCCAGGATCATATTGTATTTATTTATCATGTGAAAAATAGTTTAAGGACTTTAAATTATGTACTAACAGTGTTCTAACACCAAACAGAAAACGAATGCAAAAAAATAAAATATTTTAAATATTAACCTCATAGATTTTTAGCTAACAGCCAGAATTTTTACATAAATTAAAATTAAAAATTGAGTATTCATTTCGCAAATTCAGGCGCTAATCTTTTTATTTACCATCTTCAGTTTAGTCACAGAACTTTTGCTTACGAACATTAATGGGTTGACAGAATAAATATCGCAAATTGCCAAACAACTTTATTATTGGTTATCCGATTTTTGCGATATACTTGCTTATCAGATTTTTTGCGATATATCCCAAAGGATTGTAGATCATCTCACGCTTATCATAAAATGCAACGATTGACATCCTGACAATCATGATATCAATTGGTCCCCACGGTGATAACAATCAGGCAATAGTCGCCGCAAATATTACACGCTCTACGGGACAAATTCTACGCATTGAACCACAAATTCTAATCGCTTAATCGAATTCGCAACCAGTGACTTCCTCCTATCAAAATTACTAAAATTCATATAGGTAATTTCTTCTAATTCTAATTTGATGTTCATTGAAAAGGTTTTCCTAATAAAGTGTGTGCTCACTCAGTTATTAACCAGTGTTGCCTAATGACTCGTTATCATATACACCGATCAAATAAAACATTAGTTTTCGTTTTGTTTAATTCATTGCTCACCATACTATCTTATCAGTGTGTATCAGTTAAAATTTCTGGTTAAAAGTTAGTTAATATTTCCATATTAACTAAATTTTAACTTATAACCATGGTTATATAGATCTGTCAGCGTCCCGCTGTATGAAGGAAGAAGATTAGTTAACACACGAAGAAAAACATTAAAAATTCGCACGTTTCTCAAAACAGTAAATTTCGACACCCTGGGAACTACCGCACTACTTGTCACGAAATAATCCGATATATTGACTAGTATGTTGTCAAAACGCAAACGACCAACAGATTAAACAGTAGCAATATTTATAGCATCATATAAAAGAAAACATGGTGAAAATTCGCACGGACATCAAAACATGCAACGGTTTGACACCCTGGGAACCTATCGAGTACAAGCGACTATTGATGTCACAGCTTATACATATCCGACATGGCTCTGGCCACATGCAGTGCTAATTATACCAAAACTAAACTACTGACATAAGTTTATATTTAGTTGGATAAAATTAATTCGATCGTGTAGGCGTCCCTTGTGGGCTTTTTGCCACCCCTGGCAATTCTATCGCGCCCCTAATATTGGTTTAACGTGTATCGAATGATCCGCGATGAAGTTTGGGGTCCGCTAAATCCTCTCGAGTATTTTACGTTTTATAGTCCAATTGCAATCCTCAAAAACTTATTAATATTTTATTTGGATTTCAAAATTCTTCATTTATATATCGCTTATATTGAAACAATTTCTTTAGATTTTAGTAATTGAAAAATTCGTCATTCCCTATACATGAATAAGCAAACCTTTCCCAATTTTTTGTACTGGACTTATATAATGCAAGACCTTTACACATTTTCAACATCATAAAAGTATCAGAAACCACATTCTAAACTTAATTCTTTCCACAGGTCGCCAGTAACACCAGTGCCACTAGTCCACTCCTTGAACCTGAACGGTGGCGGTGACGTGGCCATGTTGGAACTGGCTGGGGATAACTTCACGCCATCCCTCCAAGTGTGGTTCGGTGATGTGGAGGCAGAGACTATGTACCGGTGTGCGGAGTCCATGCTGTGTGTGGTGCCTGATATCTCGCAGTTCCGGGGACAGTGGCTATGGGTGCGGCAGCCGACGCAGGTAACTTCAGAGCGTAACTTAGAAATAGTTGTAAGTAGGTAGTTCTTTGTCTATAAGAAAATAAATATATTTTTGTAGCAGCCTCGACTATGATAGGACCCGCGAATGTCAAAGAGAATGAATTCAATTAGTATTTAATTGAACTTTCTAAAAATCTTAAATTAGTCTTAGTTTGGCATCTTAATATTTCCTTCCTTTTCCAATATGAAGGTATTATCAAAAAAGCAATGCTATGCTAGAGTTTACTAACTGAATTTTTTTCATACGCAATTTATTTAAAAAAATATATTCAATAATATTCTACGTGGCTTAAACAGTAGTTGAACACTTATCGGTTTTATGAACTGTACCTACAATTTAACAGCACCCTATTCAAATAATCTCGTCGAGTCAGGAAGTGACCATCGCGACCGCAGCGTTTAATAGTTGAAACTTTATTCCGCCGTGGGAACTCGGTCGGGCACATTATAAAAATACTTATAAAAATGTTATGATAGTCCGTCACCGAAAGGATGAATCGCACCTGTGTCTCACAACTGCTGATTAGAAAACAATCGACATAATATACAAACAATAACAAAGTTATAAAACCACTTGTAATTGGTCGGCGACAATTGTTCCAAGTCGGCGAGCCTAGAACATCTGGTCTCTTAGCGAATGTTTATTATTATTCTCATTAATATTCTAATATTATAAGAATTTTGAAAGTAATGTCTTTAAAACTGGATTCTTGATTATACAAATATGCGAATTTATATGTAAATGTTGATAATTATTTGCGATATTAAAATGATAGCGTAAGCAACAGTGGTTTATACTGCACCCTTCGATCGATTAAATATCAAAATCGATTTAATCACCGACCCTGCGTTGATAGACTTGAATTATTAATGTCTACTGGAAATAGATACTTAGCAATGAAGCCAGGCCAGGCAATATGATCCCCTACTATAATATGCGACTACTGCGTAACGTACCTATCTTCAATTACCAGTTTGTTATAATCGTTTAGACTTGGATAACTTGTCCATTGTTGGTATAATTACCAAGATTAGTCCTCGATATGCGTTCAAAATTGAAACAGGTTACTAATTAATTGAATTTTGTGCTGCATTTTTGCTAGAACCATTCGTGAGCTTAATTGAGGAAACTGCCCAAATATGAACAATACAATATCAGTTCAAGTACAATCACACAGTTATTCATAAAGGTTTTGTCTTTCCTTTAATTAATTAACTATTTATAAGTGCCTATCATAACATAAAATCCGTGTCTTTGTGGCTGGCCTAAAACCATCTTTAAGTTTGAAAACTTAATTTTGTGAATTCTGTTTTCGAACTTCGAGCGGGGTTTTTCAATCTGGAATACCTCATAATCTACCTAGATCGTGAATTGTTCCCTTTTGGTGGCATTGGGCGCGCCCCTCTTTTATGAAATAAAATGATATCAATATATTCAGGGAATAAAGACGTGTATATTTTTGTGATACAATTCAATAATTTCTCTCCCTCACTTCAGGTGCCAGTGTCGCTGGTCAGGAACGACGGCATAATATACGCGACGGGGCTAACGTTCACGTATACACCGGAGCCGGGTCCCCGGCCCGTGTGCGCCCCCGTCGATGACGTCATGCGACCCGACACGGCCGCCGGCTGGCACCACGACGCACACAACAGCCACAGACTACCAGACAACACGCTTCAATAGCCAATGGACTGCAGGCTGGACGAAGACAGCCTGCAGTTATAACTTACTCTGTGGCAACTATGAACTGTGTTAATGTGACCCAAAGAACAAGCCGTCTCGTGACTTTCGCACAGACATTTGGTGAGTGACTCAAAGACAGTAATTGTATAATTTCGATAGTGCCTAATGTCTATTCATCATAGCATGATCTCTAGCTTGTGCTAGAAGTGGGTAATATTTTTGAAAAACGTATTTTAAGTCGTTCAAGTGAAATGGTATCTATACGTATTGTATGCTGTTACAAACAGCATAGTTTTTAGTGGCGCATGCGTTTGCGCAAGTGACATAACCTGCTTGTTAAGGTGCCTTCAGGAGGGGGGTAATGTACAATAGAAAATGTGTAGCTCATTAGTTTGTGCAATATTAAAACGATTTACTTTCGTGACTGATTCCCTACTGACGACGTCAGCCAGTATCAAACCTTTTTCTGAAGATGTGACTCTATGACATTTAAAAAAGCGAATTATTGTACTAATATGAAAGTTACGTTTTGCAGATCATGTTAGGGTCTATAGATTATAGAAAGCTTTATTATTAAAATGTGCCACTTCGCGAGTTTGCTTTGCTTGGGAGCTTAGGACCGCAGGCGCTACAGAATATGTGGACACTTTACGTGTGCCTAATATATCTAAACTATATGTTTGTATATCTACGAGATTATGACACCAAAACTATGATTAAGGTTAACAAATCAGCAATAAAAAGCAAGTTGTGACAACAGTACCATAGTAAAAGTGGAATATGTGATAAAATATACATGTTAGCTTGTTGATACAAAATATACTCTAAGCTTATTGAAATAGGGTGTATTTTGAATTAGCAAAATGCAAAATGTCTTCAAATTATGCCAGCACGAGATATGGCTCTACTAGTGTTATATTTGTTGTTAATTCAATTGATTTGGTTTATTTTACCTCGAGTAATAAAAATATGGGAATTTCCACAGTATCGACTAATAGAGCTGTAACTATAATATCCTATAACATATTCTGTTTCACACGGTTAGCGGATTGGAAGTGGGCCAAATGCGACAGTTGTTATAAAATCAATAAGTGCATAACAGTTTCCTAGAAAAAAGCTACTGTTATACTGTCGCTCAAGTATCGTAAAATTAAGTAAAAAGGTCTTAATTTAGATTAGATAACTTCTATGAGATTCAATTTGGTAATGAGATTAAAATATCTTACATAGGTTAAAATTATAGCGCTCTAAAATGAGGGTGCAGGTAATACCTATTTCCAATCCGCTAACTATGTAGTATTCTCAATTCTTTCTAGGTAACTGCTAGTCCATAACTTTGAGCAATTATTCGCCTTTAAAGCGCTTATTTAAATAACAGCACATTTATTTAC
>JAKRBP010001233.1:13514-26702 GCA_022398575.1 Heliothis subflexa | reverse complement strand
TCGCGCTATGCGACCACTAGACCAACGAGGCAGTTGAAATAAGTTATAATAAGTTGAAATAAACAGAATGAATTAAAACAAGGCTTTAAAAAAAGCAATAAATTAATTTATTTATTAACAATTTCGTTCACAAATCAAATTTCATAAAACTACTTCCACAGTATAAACATCTTAACAGTATGGAAACTCGTCATACTTGTTACACTTGTTATTTTGGAAAATTAACTTTTTTATGAGCTAGTAAAGTTAAATAAAGGTCATCATGATAACCTATTTTGTAAAATTCGAGATGGTATTTATTTAAAATCACATCCAAAAATAAAGAGATTCTCAATCAGGAGTTAAAAAAACGGCCACTCAGGCGGTGGGTATAAAAACTATACAATACAATAAAGGTATTAACACAATCCTACACATAAATAAAATATTAAATTAACGTAAAAAAGCTTCAGACGGACTTGGCATTTGACTAAGTTTCCGTACTGTCAAATATTTATAAATACACTAATTTATTTAGAGATAAGTAGTACTACTTCTTCCTAAAAATATTACTCAGTCTTCTGCTTCGTGGGGTTCCCTGAAACATAACATATTATAATTTAAAACATCAAATTATTTGGACAATAATATTCAAAAATCAATTTGAAATATTTGTAAGCTTTCTAGCTGTACCCCCATTTACAATTTAATCTCAAGCGGTCAGGAGAAGAAAATAATATATTTATTATACAAACACTCACTTCGGTGGTATCGTTTTTGGAGGAGCGGAATAGCGATCGGATCCGGGACGGAGTACTAGTCTTGCGGGAGGGCTGCGGCTCCGCTTCTACACGCAGCGACTCGCGGAGCTCCGAGTCCTGAGAACAACGGATATTGTCAATTAATGAAAAGGTACGGAAGGACAACACTTTGCAGAACGCGAGTCAAACAGGAATATTCTCTAGAAAGCTTACTTCTTCAAAAAATGTTTCAACTGTGTTTTAAGATCGAAATACATAACCATCAATATGGAGGAACATCCCTGAAATACCAATGGCCGGTTGGTTAATCATTCTGCTCCCAACTTTAGAAATACTATAGAATAGAAATTGTGCTGAGTAGTCAACTGATACATTAAATGTAGTGTTAATAAATATGTCAAATAACAAAATTGTGTATACTCACAGTAGCGGACAGCCTGCCGGCCTGCTTGCTGGGTGTGGGCGGGCCGGGCTTCTTGTACGCGGTGATGCCGACCTCCTTGCGCTGCGTCTTCGTCTCCGCCGCACCCGCCAGCCCGATACACTGACACATTACAATATCATTTATTTTACTAAAAGATTGGATCCTTCTCCTGGCTCCAACAAACACAACATGAAAAATAATCATTGGAATCGGTCCAGCCGTTCAGGCGTGATTCAAGACCAGAAAAATAGAGGGTGATTTTTGTATTATAGAATTATAATATTTCAAAAGTTATTTGTGTAAACTAACAAGATTCAAAATTGTTATATTGTACCTTTATATCCTCCTCGTCGACGGCATGCGTGAACTGTGTCTCGGCGGGGTAGGAGCTCTTGAGATGCGGCGGACACAGCGAGTTGCGCCAGCGCAGCTCGGACAGGCGCTGTCCGGGTGCGCCGGACTCGCGCTGTCCGCCCGACACCGACTCGCGCCGCGGTGTGGCCGACAACTCCTTCAGCCAACGGTTGTCGAACACCTCGCCTTCTTCGTCCGACATGTGAAGACCGCGACCCTCTGGGAACAAATATTGATTACAAAGAATCTCTCCCACAAAGTGGTACATATGTTGTACACGTGTTGATGATGTTAACTACCTCGTCTGGTGGCGTTGTTGTTGACAGGAAGAGATCGCAGCGAGTGCGAGTCGGACGGACGAGCTGGCTCCTCTTGGAATGGGACGAGGCCGGACTGTAAACGGAATATGTTTCATGTATTTATACCCATCAAATCCAATGTGTAGTATGGGTAGCCAGGGAACGAGTAGGTAGTGCGTTACGTACGGAGTGCACGTGCTGCAGCGACATGAGCGAGCCGGAGCGCTGCTTGCGGCGCAGCCAGTCGGCCTCGTCGCGCTGCAGCAGCAGCTTCTCGCCCACGCTCCACAGCTCGGAGGTGAGGCCGCGGATGTGCTGCTCGTAGGCGCGGGCGGACTGCGCCAGGCGGCCCCTTGCTGCCGCCAGCTCGCGCTCCAGCGCCGCCACCTCCGCGCGCTGCTTCTCCTTGAACACGCCGATCTGCTCCGTGTACAGCTGCTTCTGCAAGCACATGTCGCGTCAGCACGCGGCTGCTGCACGCTGCATGCAAACGTATCCACTCGTGCAGCAGGCCATGCATAAACATATACAAATATATTACCTTGGCTTCGGCTTCTAACTATAAGGCAAAACTACCAAAACCATCTCTCAATGAACACTAAGCGTAAAAACTAAAAATAAAACAAAAGCAAAACATTAAAACAATTTATTGAAAACAACATAAATTATCGACTTCACAAGTCATAACAGTATTCGGCCGGGCCGTCAGTTATCCATCATAAGGTAGCACCACCACACGACCTGGTATAGCAATATCAACAACAGTACGGGGAGGATACTGACCATTTTGTTCTTCATTCTGTTGAGTTTGTCCTCGTACTCGGCGCGGACCTCCATGACGGTGAGCTGCCGCTCGTCCCGGCCCTCCCCCCGCGCCGCCCGCGCCGCCTCGCCCAGCAGCCGCTGGAAGCTGGCCTCCAGCTCCTCCAGCTGCACCTCCAGCGCCGCGTTCTGGTAGCCGGCGCCGGCCAGCGAGGCGCGCTGGCAGTCGCTGAGGAAGGCGTGCTGCAGCTTCTCCGGGGAGACGGTCCGCGCCACGCAGCGCTCGTGCCAGCGCTGCAGGCCCAGCGCGCACTCGGCCAGGTCCTGCGCGGCGGCCGCGTAGGCGCGCTCCAGGCGGCACAGCGCGGCCGGCGCCAGCTGCCCCTCCAGGCTCAGCACCTCGCGCCGCACCGTGCGCTGCACCGACACCACCTTGCTCAGCTTCTGTGCGTACGTCTCCTTCACAGAGTTGAATGTCTGGAAGCTCACGGATAGCTCCGTCAAAAACTTCTTCAGGTTTATTATCTCCGACTCATTGATCCTGTTCACTTCGGACAGCCTGTCTCGTTCCTTTTGTAAAGCCAGCTGTTTCTCTGAACACTTCCTCAGATGCCTGTCTGTGGTCTCCAGGAAGTTCTCCAGATCTTCCATGGTAATGGTTCCGGCGCTGAGGCTGCGCTTCACTTCGCTATCGTAGTTGGAGTTGCCGAAGTTAGTGAGCTCCTTGAGTACAGTGTTGGTCTTTATTTCAGCGATTCTCTTGAGAATGATCGCTTGGTATTTCGCCGACACTTTAATGATTTGCGAGGCTCTGTTCTCGGTGACGCTCATTTTGTTCACCTGTTTCTTGAGATCAGCGATCTCCTCGTTTTTCTGGTGCACAAGTTTCTTGAGCTGTGTGGAGAGCTGGTGGCAGTTCTCCTTGCTAACCTCGAGCTCTTTGGTGACGTCGAGGAGTTTAGTTTCGGACTCTGCCATCAACGTCTTGAGGTATGCGACGTCGCTGTTGAGCGTGGTGATCGTGCGGTTCTTGTCCTGGATGATCCTTTCTAAGTCTGAGATGGTCTTTAAGCTCTCCGTGGAAGAGTGTGTGATGTCTGAAGATGTGTTATCTACCTGATGTTGGAGGTCGCGGTGCTCCTTCTCAGCGTGACCTGAGTGCTTGTGGCTGGAGGTTCTTTCTTGGCTTTGCGCTGCAACTGCGAAAAGTATGTTATTTAATAAAACACATTTGCCCAAAATTCATAATATCCCTTTGTCTATTAGTCTGGTAAGTCAGACAGATAAGTCAGTAGTGAATTGTTAAGATTAAATGAATAAAGGAACCGGAAAATAGCCATGCCTATGGATGTGTGAACACTGTGCCACTCAGAAATAAAGGCGTATTTTTAAAGATAAACCTTAGAAAAAGCAGTACATACATGTCTCTCTATATCCGATAGCCTTTATAAGCTCTGCATTCTCCTTCTTCAGAATATGCAACGCTTCTCTCTCAATATTCAATTCCTCTAGATTATTTTTCAATGACTTGATAATCTTAGTCTTTTCTTCTGTTTCTCTCTCTAAAACATCTTTAGCGGCCTTTTCATCCTGTAACTCTTTAGTGATAGACCCGATAATCACATCTTTTTCCTTACTAATTTTAGATACGATCGCGTCTTTAGCTTTGGATTCCTCTTCACATATTTCAACTTTAGCTTTCAAGGTGTCGAGTTCTTTTTGTAGGGCAATAATTTCTTTCTGCCGCTCTTCGAGTTGCATTTCAGCTTTATCGTGGTAATCTTGTAAGATCGCGCATTTGTTGTTCAAGTATAGTTTATCGTTGGTGACGTCATCGTCCAGTTTCTTCTGTTGCTCTTGAGCTTCTTTGAGGAGCTGTTCCAATTTCATTATTTCTGAAAAGAGAAAATAAATAATAAGTTCTATAACTACTAAAGATATAAGGTGTAGTGATCAATTATTTTGTTACATACCAGCTTTCTTTTCTTCAATAATTTCAACTAAAGTTTGCTTCTCATTATTCAATTTAGCAATATCTTCTTTATGAGTAGAAATAGTTGTTTCTAAATGGCTAACTTTAGTTTTAAATTCACTAACATCAGTCATCAAGACTATTTTCTCTTCTTCCAATGTGTTTTTGTCCTGTTCCAAAAGATCAACTTGATCTTCAAGTAATTTAGCTTTTTCTTCAATTTCTTTGTTATTTTCAGTTTTTTCTTTCAGTGTAAGTTCTAAGTTTTTATTGGTTTCTGTTTGTTCTTGTAGAGCTTTAGTTAGGTTATCAATTTCAGTACGCAGTTGTGTATCAACGGCGTCCTCTTTCAACTGAAGATCGCTGTTTCGTTTTTCTAACGACACCATGTCTGAAAATAAGCACGCTCGTTTTAATATTTGAATTTTATTTTACCTTTAAACATTTGACTTAAATAACCACTCACCAAGTTTATACTTTTGTATTGTACCTTCCAAAATAATCTTATCCTCCTGCAATTGCTTCAATTCGATTGTTTTCTTCTGCAACTCAGTTATAATTTCTTTTATTCCTGTCACAAAGTTTTCTTTTATTTGTTTGAGGTCTTTGACAAGTCTCAATTCTGCAATTTCTTTATACACTGATTCTAATTCAGTTTCCTTCTCAATTAATTTCGTTTCTAAATTCTTCAATTCATTTCGTAATTCTCCTTTTTCGACGCTTACTTCTTTTTCAATCTTGTCTTTTTCGAGTTTGGCTTCTGCTAGTTCTTTGAATAGTGTGTCTAACGTTGCATCTTTTTCTTGCAACTTCGTTTCAAAATCTTTTTTCGTATTTTCTAGTAATTCAGTAATGTTTTTATTCTCTTCTTGTAACATCTCGATGGCTCGGGCATGTTCTGCTACCACCTTATTAAGAGTGACTTTCTGGTCCTCCATGATGGATTCAGTGACTGTGACCATGTTCTTAAGTATCTGCCTTTCGGATTCAAAGTCTTTTACCATTTTTTGTTGCTTTTGTACTTCAGCTTTGATCTCTTCTTCCAAACCTTTTATTACTGAAAATTATTTTAAATTACGTGATTTTTTTGTCTCTAAATAAAATTGTTGTCTTTATACAGGATTTTAATCCATATAAGAGTAGAAGAAATGGTAAACTTATAATACTTATCGATAATCTAGAACTAAAAATATAAATGTACCAAACAGGTGTCCTTGGGGGACACCCTCACTCGGAGAGAACTAAATATACTCGAATAGACGGCAATCCTTTGTCTGAATTTTATGGTTGAACAAAATTTTGTTGCACAAGCTTTGCTACCTTACAAAAGTTGTTGATTATAAAAATGTGGCGTATTTAACGCTTCTTCAACTGTGTAGAAAGCTTACGAGAATTCCATGATAAGTTGGTAATAAAATACAAATTGAATGTAAAATAGATTTGGTATACTGCTTACCTTCGCATTTTTCCTCAACAGTTTGCAATGCTCGATCTTTTTCTTTCCTTACAGTTTCCAACTCTAAAGACTTATCTTTCAAATAATTAGTCAGCTTAGTTATCATAACATTTAGGTTGTCCATCTGACATTCGTAGGTACTCTTCAGCTTGTCCGTCAAATCCTCATTATCAATTAGCTTTTCTTTCAGGGAATGGACTTTAAGTTCCAATTGCAGTTTTACATCATTAAGATCGTTAGTAAGAGACTGATTCTCTTGTTGCAAAACATGCATCTCTCTAGCTTTTTTCTCAATCGTCGCGTTGTAAGTCTCATTTTGTTTTGATAATTCTACAAATAAATATAATAATACTAATATTATGGAGAAGCGCAACCATTTTTAGCAAAGTTGACGATTTAATATAGGCGAAGCAGACCCCCGGGCTAGTTACAGGCAAGGAAAAGAAAGATAAAATAGAATAGAAGATTAGATAATATAGTTGGAAGAAGTCAAAGTATCCAATTGAAAGATCCACAAGAGTCGCGTGGGATGGTAAATCAAACGAGGACATATAAATGTTTGAGAACATTGCAGCTCTGAGAGTCCTCTGCAAATATGATCGCTGCAAAGTTCACAAAGAATTACTGCACACATCACATAGCTGAACGACTCTTAAGAGAAGAAACATCGAACATTGTGAATGATGAAAAGAGAAGGAATTAGAAACAAACTATAAAACTTCCTAATTATTGACATGTAAAATATATTTTTTTGGTAAGAGTTAAACGAGAACCAAATCGAAACATTCCTAATTTGAGATTAAAAATGTTATGTTCGAAGCTACATCATCAGATACTCACCAATCTTATTCTCATTGACGACTTGCTGCAGCCGATTGACCTCCGTCTGCAACTCTATGAGCTGCATCTCCTTCTGTTTCAAGACTTCCTTCAGCTCAGCCAGCGAACTGTTACCATGTTCTAGTGCTTTCTCTAGATTGTGCCGCATCACCAATTCAGTGGTTAATACATTAGCAATGTTTATAAGAGCCTCGCACTTGCCACTAGCTTTGTCCTTATTGTCAGATTGCAGTATCTTTTGTAATGCTTCATTGGCTATTCCCTCTTTTTGCAAGTCTTGTACCAATTTTTCTAGGCCAGTGTTCAGAGCTGTGGTTAGTTGAGTGTTCAATTCTTCTTGATCTGAAATACAAAATTTTGGAATAATGGTACAAGGGTATACTTAAAAGCTTCAATTGTTCACAAAAAAAAGGTCTTATGTACTCACTTTTAAAATCTGTTTGTAAAATATTCATGTCTTGAGTAACCTTCTCAAGCTCCGTTTGAACAGTTTCGACCTTGGATTTATAATTATCGCTCAATTCGTGTAATTTGGTGATCAATTGATCTTTCTCTGTTTCGATTTCATCATGAGCCGACTTTTCAACGCCCAATGATTTCTGAAGTCCTTCTTTTTCGGTCAGTAACAACTCTTTATCAGCTAGTAGAACTTCTTGAATCGTTTTTATTTCACGTATGTCGTGTTTCAGGGATTCATTTTGACTAAGCAAAGATTTATTTTCTTTGAGTAGCACCTCATTAGATGAGTTCTCTGCTGTCAAGTTCTGAATCAACTGCAGTTTTTCTCCTCTTAGAACTTCGTTAGCTTCCCTCTCTTTCATGCACTGTTTGTCTAACAGACAGTGCTTTTCAATCAAATGGTCTATTTCCTTGCTCATTTCTTCTTTATTATTTTCAACTTCTATTATCTTTTGCTCTATAAGATGTTTTTCCATTAAAAGATTTTCCTTTTCCTTCTCAGCTAGTTCTTTCGCGGATTTCTCTTCTACAAGCTGCTGCGTGAGACATTCTTTACTTTCCAATAGAGTTTCAGTCAATGCCACCTGTTTCAATAGCTTCTTTTCAAGAGTTGCTGTTTCAGATGCGAGCGCGTTTCTTTCTTCTTCATAAATCCTTCGAACTGATTGCTCTTCTGCAAATTGCATTGTTAGTATAACCTTTTCGTTGAGAAGCTCGTTTTTATCTGCAACAAGTACTTTAATCTCTTCACTTTGGTGTTCCTTTTCTGTTTGAAGACTGTCTCTGGCAGACTTTTCCTCCATAAGCTGAGTTTGCAGAAGTTCTTTTTCTTTCATACTAACAGCATTAGTGATCTCTTCGTGAGTTAATGTCTCTACGAGTTTAACTACTTCGTCTCTGTTCTTGTTCTCAGCGTCTTTCATTTGTTGAGCCATTGTTTCAAGGTTTTTGCCCAATAGATCTCTTTCATTTTTAAGATCAGCAAGAGTTCGCTGCATTGTTGCAACTTCACGTGTTAAGTTATTTACTAGTTCTTCTTTTGTCTCAATACTTCGTTTAGTATCGACCTTGTATATCTCTAAAGTTAATGTGATATTTTCATAATCTTTTCTAATAGATTCCAGTTGAACAGTCTGTACTTTAAGTTGCTGTTCTAACTTGTCTATAATACAATCCTTTTCTTTGAGTAAGACTTCATGGTTACTATTGTCCTCCTCTATGGCAAACTGTAGCTGTTCATTTTCCTTCCGCATTACTTCTATTGTTTGTTTCTTACAATCGTTAGCCACCTTGATTTCTTGTTGCAAATCATGATTTAGTGATTGTAATTCAGTAATTTTCTTTTGCAAATCTTTTGTCTCAACAGTTTTCTGGTGAGCTAAATCTCTGATTAGTTGATCTTCTTTGGACAACCTCTCTCCTAGTAATCGGATTTCTGAAATAATAAAATTTTAAGTTACACACGATACAATTGTAACACATACTACACAAAATTAAAATGTGTTCTGTTTATGATACTGACCTTTACATTTTGCTTCCACGTTTTTCATCGAAAGTTCAAGTTCCATTTTCAGCTTAGTGATTTCATGGTTCTTGTCAGAAATCTCGTCATTTAGTTGAGAAGTCACATTTTCGAGGTGAGCGCACTGATTCTGATATTCTTTTTCAATTTTATTTTTGAATGAAATCTCTTCATTCAACTTTAGAGTCAATGCGTCTCTTTCCTTGTGAATTAGACTCATATTTTCTTTATCAATGTCTAAAGCCCTCTTGAGGCTTTCAATTTCGTTATTGAGTGTATGAATTTGATGGTCCTTGTTTTTAATAGCTTTCCTTGAACTAGAGCTTAGTTCTTTAATGGTCTTCTCTGTGTCATTTAGTTTGCCCATCATTTTAGACATTTCTGAGTCGAAAGTTGTTTCAAGTGCTGAATATTTTTGTTTTTCTTTAGTCATGTTTTGATCCAAACTTCGGATTGCTGAAATAAATAATTGTATTAAGACATAATCAAGTTAACTACCAGTTTCTTTACATCAACAAATTACTTACCTTTCTTATTCTCGTCAATGGTTTTGGTCAACTTCTCACATTCTGCCTGCAGCTGTGATATCTGTTTATTCTTCGCGAGTAGATCGTTCTCTAGTTTAGCTTTTTCTGTATTTATTATTTCTATTTGACTCTGCAAAGACTTCTTCTTACCAGTCAGGTTGGCTATCTTGTGATTATTATACTCGATAGTCTCATTCTGAGCAGAGAGCTGCTCCTCCAACGATTTTTTTGTAGTTTCAAATGTGCTGTTAAGTATTTCCATACTATTATTCTTGTGTGTGATCTCATTTGACATTTTCATCAATTCTTGATTCAGTTTCTCATTATCTGATTTCAACTTGTCGTTCGTATCTCTGGCCTCCTTCAAGCATAGATCCAAAGACTCGATAGTTCGCTCTTTTCCTGTCAATTCAATCTTAACTTTAGAACACTCCACATTGAGCTTATTCAACTCTTCAGACAAGTGAAGCTTAGCTGCCTGCAGTCTCTGTAGTTCCTCTTGATAGCCAATCTTATGATGTATCTCATCTTGTAATTGTGTCTGCAGTGAGTTTATAATAGCATTTTTCTCATCCAAGTCAAACTTGAGCTTTTTAGTTTCCTCACTATAAGAATTCTTGAGATTGTCCATATCCTTGAGTAATTCTTCGAATCTGGTAGTTTGCTTCTTTATGTCACCTTCCAATTGTGTTTTGCATTGCTCTATTTGTCTGCAATGATCTTGCAAGCTGGCTACTAAATTCTTGAAATGATCGGCTTCTTTTAATACTGTTGAAATATTATGTTCCAGACTCTTTTGCATTGCATTCATTTCATCATTTTTATCTTGCAGCTTGTTCTCCACTTCTCGTTTCTGTTCGCTCAGTTGACGCACGTTGATATGGTATTTATTTGAGATCTCTTTCTCGTTTCTCAAATCCATTTGTAGTGTTTCAATCATCTCGCCTTTTTCAAAAATACTGTTTTGTAATTCAACAAGTTCATTGTTTCTATTTAATACTTTTTCGTTCAACTTCATCATTTGGTTTTCGTAACTGTCTCTCATGTTCAACCTTGCTTGTTTCTCAGACTCCAGTTCAGCTTTCAGCCCTGTTATGACGTTTTCTAACTTGGTTGTCTCGTTAGAAAGACTTTGCAGAAGAGATAATTTTTCTTCTTGCAATGTTTTAATTTCTTGCATTTTATTTTCAATCATCAATCGTGAGTGGTCATTGTTATCTTTAATCTTTTGTTCAAGTTCATTTATTTCATTATTCAATTTACTAATGTCATCATTGTATTGGGATTTCAAATTGTTCTTCTCCTCGACTTCTTCATTGAAGCGATGTTTGAGGTCGAGGATGTCATTATCTCGCTCTGAGATCTGTTTTTCATATTTTTGTTTATCTTTTTCTGTTTTCTGGTTTAACTCATTCATGTCGTGCTACAATGGAAGTAGAACAGTTATGATAACTTTGTATTTTAACTCCATCCAAGCCTAGACAAAATGCAATACCATAAAGATACAATGTTCCAATTTCAACAGTTTAGCGACTTACCTCTAGCCTTTGAAGCTGCTGTTTGAGAGCCTCAACTTTGGCTTTCTCCTCTCCCAGCTGAACTTCCACGACATTCGCACACGCTTCGCTACACACAGCTGTAATAGAAGATACACTACATATACCAAACTAGTTATTTCTCGCTCTACGAAGGTACTTGGCTGTGTCTCTCCATACTTTCGCCTCGATTCCAAATTCAGTTGTTTTTCCATGAAACTTTACCAAACTAATGTTCTCATTTATAACTGAACATACCTGTCAAAAAGTTATATATAAACTAAAAGTTATTTATAAACTTACAAATATTATGTGTCAAGGACTGTATGCTAGCGTCAGGGTCATCGCACTCGAGCTGGCTGGAGTCGAGTCCGTTGCGCCGGTTGTGCTGTCGCAGCTCGTTGACGAGTTCCTTGAGCGAGTGCGTGTGGCGACGCTCGGCCTCCAGCTCCTCGCTCAGTACTGCGGCGCGGTCGCTCTCGTGCTGGCTGAGGGACACCCACTTGTCGCGGTCTTGTTTTAGCTCGTCCACCTATATGAGGGATAGGCTATTCTTATTGAAATTAAAATTTTAAACAGTAAATTTTTCAATACAGTTGCTGATATCAGACCTATTAACATATAAGCAACTAACATTGCCCATTTTACGCCTTACGTTAGCGGAACCATGTTGAAAACTCAAAATCGAAAAAGAAAAAACAAAAATTGTTTTATAACTACCAAAATAAGTTCAGGGACATGCCTAACCTTAGTTTTATAAGTGTCTCTCTCATAGATGGCGTCATCGAGCGCCTCCTGCGTGCGGACGAGGCGCTCCTCCAGGTCCTGCAGCTGGCGCAGCAGCTTGCCCGCCGCCTCGGCCTCGGCCTCCGCCCCGCGCGACTCCTGCTCCTGCCCGCCGCACAGCGATAGCTTCGCCTTGAGGTTCACTATGTCCAACTTGTATTGTTCCTTGTCTTTTGCTGTTGGTTAAATTTTATTTCATATCAAATGAAAAATATTCAAATGGAGAACCTCGTGTATTTTGGGAAGTCGGTTAAAGTGGCAATTATCTCCGAAGTTGCCTACTGACTGCGCAACAGACTGTGGCACTTGAATTATGAAACTGGAGGCACCACTTGAATTATAAGTCACAAATAAATACCAACTTGAATTGATCAATGACAAATGACCTTATTTTAATAGCAGTACCTATAGTACAACCATTTTATATTCTGGTACCACTTCTTTATATTCATGTCAGGTATAAAAACAAACACAGGCATTTGTCTATATTACCTTGACAAAGTTATTGAAAATATACTATCTTGTCCTCTATCTAACCCATTTTCCTAAATAGTTTATGGCTCTTCCTGCACCCAAACAATGAGTGCCCTTAGTCCTTTCTTAGGCTTTAGTCAATACCATCTGTTTAAATATCTAAATTTGTTAAAATTGATTCAGTACTTTGGTATTTAAGACGGAAAAAAAGTGAATTTTGCATTTATAATGTAGCATTTATAAGTGTGTAGCAATTATAACTACTTATTAGTAAATGTAAACTCAAACTCCTTTCAACAAGTTTAGCAAATAAAACACTGGTAACAAAGAACAAAAGCCATAAATTAATATGTGTATTATATTTCAAAGTCCTTGAACACTCAGGCATAATAATGAACGAGTTAGCTGTTTTGTTGGGCCACAATAATAAAACTTTGAGAAGCTTGAGAAACATCAGTCATCCAATTTCAGAACTTAAGCTTAGAGTAATAAAGTTCATATTTGTCAAAATTCACCCTGATGACTGACCCAGTTTACTACAGTCTATAATTTGTATGTTGTATCCTAAACACATTTGGTTTCAATTATGAGGGATTCATTTATGTTTATGAAGATCTGATGTCATGTAGTTTGACTCTCATTCAGAACTTCTATCTTCTAATAATAATTTTTGAACAGTTGGAATTTTTGTATTGTCAAATTCAAGTTTTCAATGCTCAAATGGATTTATCAAAAGAATTAAGTATATTACTTTGAAAATAAAAAAAAACACAGAGGCTTACATCATCAAATCAAACAAATACACAACTTACTTAATTTTTCCAATCTTAAATTAGTCCTGGCCAATTCTTCCTGCAGGTAGTTGCGGTCAAAACGCTCAGCGTCGAGTGCAGCCTGCAGTCTCCGTACCTCTCCATGCAATGAGCGTAATGCCGGAGGTGTCTCCGCTACCTTCACATGTCCAGATGCCATTTCTTCACCACATGCATCTAAAAATATTAAGTAAACATATTGTTTTTTTAAAGGACATCTGCCTGA
>JAKRBP010001230.1:133876-144668 GCA_022398575.1 Heliothis subflexa | reverse complement strand
AAAAAAAAAACAGATTTTTATATTTGAAAAAGAAATTAATACTTAGAAACATTGACTTACTCAAACTTTATTCACAAACAAAAACTAACGTTTTAGCACTAAAATAAAATTTATTTCAACACAGCTACCGGTAACTAGTTTCTCGTTATTCTTGTGAATCTGCCTTAACAAGAAGCATACGCTAGTGATGGTCGTTAGTGAATATCGAATGAATATCGGTAAGGTAACATGAGGACTGTGACGAAGCGGCTAGTCGGAGACGCAGACAGGCGACTGATCATTAAGTCCTGTAACACAATACATCTTGTCCTGAAATCTGGGAACTTGCAAGAACCTGTCATAAGCGGTTATTAATTTTAAAGTCTTCCTGAAAGCATTCAATCTCGTATTGAACGGAGAGCTGAGTGATTGGTAGATTCAAGTATTGTTTCAGTATATTTTAGCATATAGAACTGTTTTAGCGGGCTGATAAAAACCTGCTTTAGCACATAGTGGCGTCATTATCTGAACTTGAAAATTCCAATGCGCCTTCTTTCTTTGCTCATGATGGATCTTATCATAAGGCGGTACATTTACATAAATACACTAGCATAAAGTATAAAAGTAGTTATTAACTCGTCAAGGCTGTTTCAAAAATAACCTTGATGCTTACTTGATCGATGTCTGTTAAATATCGATTTACTTCATTTTTCCTTTTAACGCCAACTTCTTGCAATTACCGGCTATGCAAGGTGATGCTTCAATAAGCGAAACTTAATCATGATGATAAAAACCAAATGACACGCTTTGTTAGTGCTGCGAACAATAGACATTAAAATTTTATCGATATTACACAGCTTTGTTTAGCTTACGGTAATAGATTGCAATGACTATTAAATTAAATATTAATTATGCGTCTATTGAAGCTGAAATATGAATCATGTTTACATAATCCAGCTAATGCTTGATTGTTTGGATAAAACACATTGTTCAGGTTTCGGTAGGCACGTTTATGTTATAGCAACACGGAAAATGATATGACAGGATTTATACCTCTATTTTAATGTCATTCTGCGTTAATACATGTAAGGTGCTTTAATGGGCATTTTTATTGCAGTAACCTATCTCAGTTCAATATTTTACAACTAGCAACGTCGCGATCAACCATAAACTCACGTCGCTCATAAAAATACATACACGTTGCGGCACACCGTTTAAATTGTATCGATAGGTCTCTCTTACGTGTTGGCAACACTACATAATCCGCCCGCGGCCTGTACTCTAGCAAATTATACACTGCATCGCTCACTCTTACAGTTTGCACCTCTCGGTCGTTTCGCAAATTTATATGAATCATTATTGGGTTGAATTATAGCGTGGCGTCGTGCCGAGGGACCGACGTTCATGGACGTGAGAAGACGTTATTCCAGGAGATGCGTGATTACTGAATGGTTACTATTAGCCTTTCAACTCGATGTAAGGAGTTGTGTGTATGGTGTATGGCTCCCAATTTGCACTTTTGACGTGAAACGATAATTATGTTTTGAGTGTTTACACGCTGTGGAAGTCGGTATACTTATGATTAGATTGTTGTTAAAATTGCTCTGGTGTTTTTCTTTTGCTTACTTTATTATAGTATTTTTTATTTTATATAGGTATTATTTATTATTTTATTTATTTATTTTTTATTGTATTTTTAGCTCGAGGATCATACTGGTATAAATCTTACCACGAAATATTTTGTTTATTTTTTTTCTGAAAACTATTTGTTCAAGTGTCTTTTCATTTTCGATCGTCATAAGCTTACTTTCTTACCTGAGATTGGTTGGAAATTGAAATATTTCAATTCTACCGCATCCATAAATCCCTAACTTAATGTTCATAGCGCATCAATAACGCATAGAGGTGTTATCAAGTTTCCTTTAGCACTGGTTAGTCCTTACATATCGTGCTTGACCGTGCATTGTAACAGTAACGAACATTTGCGTTCCCATACGGATTATAGTATCTGCCCGCATATGCATCACTGAAGTGCTATGAATGCAAACAGGTACCTATATTTCTATGACCATTACTTACAGCAGCCTTGATAGTAGAATTTTAACAAGTGTCTCACAATACATATGTCTAGATAAGCTAAAATTACATAACTCGTGTTATGGCATTATGACAATGATACACATATTGCGGATGAAAACACAACTGTTTCCAACTTTCAACTCAGCTTGTTTTTCTGCACCTGGTGAGTACATTTTCAAAATAATATTTCGCATCTCAAAAGCTCCAAAAGTGAGAGCAATTTGCTTAATTTTTGTATATTCAGAATTTTAATGAAACAAGTGAAGTAAAGTGTAAAATTGTATGGCCGGACCTGTAGGCCAAAGAAATTTAGCAATTTACTTAATAGTCCGTTCTGCTGTTTATTGTTTTATGGTCTCAAACATACAACATGTAATTTTCCTTGTGCAATTTTTGGCCTGCTTCATCCTTGAAGGGTTCCATGTTAAGGCATTTAAATAACGTTCTTTGTGTTGGTAGGTATAAGGGAACCAAAATATTATACTCTTCATTAGAAAAAAAGTTAATAACTGCAATATTTTCAGAATGAAGTAGGAATTAAATAATTTTGCGTGAAAATGTGATCTTGTGTTCTTGCCTTTAAAATGTAAGAACACTTTAAACAAAACTCCTTTCAAAATCTGGAAACAAAAACTTTTTTTTGTAACATCTTTCATGTAAGTTATTTAAAAAAGCGAATGACAGTATCTTTCTGATTACAATAACCTGCAAAATGTTAGTCCTAAACGAGCAAAATCTTTTAAGTCTCCTTGCATTGTTCTCATTAATACAAGGGATCAGAACTGACTTGGAAAATGTATCTGAAGAAGTTCTCTATTTCACAGAGACTATTTTGGATGATACGTCAATTATATCAGCTAATACAGTGGAAGATGATGAACAAAATTTTGATGATATTTATTTTACAAAAGAAATTGAAGTAAGTACTAATACAGAGAAGGAAAAAGATCAAATGAATAAGTCTGAAATCAGGGCTTCTAGGAAATCAAGGGATTTGATGAAGGGCCCGAATCTTAATCCTTATGGAATGGATTGTTTCTCATGTTTTGGGAACACTTCTTCAAAAAGTGATGAGAACTGTTATGAAGGCACAAAGTACGTATTCTCATACGATTTTATTCTTATCTGTGCACCGATAGTGTTGACTAGATTTTATTTTATTAATGCATTTTTTTTATATTACCGTTTTATTGAAAAATTGCATTACAAAATTAGCCCAACCTATTGATCAAATGTTATATGATTACATATTTCTTATTTAATTTACTCTACAATTAAAAATATATTAACTATTAATTGAAACCACAATTCTTTTCAGTATACCAATAAAGAGATGTGCTGACGCTGAGCACTGTTTTATAGAACTTAATCCTAACTTCATAAAAAGGGGTTGTATATTACCTGGAAGGGTAAATAGAACGTTTGTATGTAAATGTCCTCTATGTAACGACAAACCTTCCTTCGACATGAGCCATTACGAATATAAGAAATTCAACGATTGGGAATATGATAACGATCGACTTCTAATGCCAATGTTCGGAATGGATCTAATGTGTAAAGTTTGTGAAACTAAAGGGACAAATCCAACGTCTGATAAAAACTGTAGATATGGCAAGAAGTAGGTTACTTTTAAAAAGTATTATGGTCATATTATTTTTGAACTGTGTACTAATTACTCTTTGAAACTTTTTGCAGTGCAGATTACATGGTATGTGCCCGCAATCAGATTTGCTACACAAATATTGATGATGAGATAGATTTTGTGTCCAGAGGATGCATTAATAAGCCAATACTTAACTCAATGTATTTCTTTTGTAATAATACGGAGTGCAATAATGAAAAATTTCCAAATCCTGCAGAAAAATTAAGGTTGCGTGCAGAAGAAATCAAACTAAAAGATGAACCTGGAAGGAAGAAAAAGATACCTATTATCGCCTCACGTTCTTTAATATGCTCCTGTAATTCATATCTAGTATTCGCTTTAATATTTAAATCAATCAAATGTATTTGATTTAATTTTATTTGAATACGCACTATGATTAGACCTTGAAACAATGAATGTAATAAAAGCTTTTTGTAATTAAATTTTGAATAAAAAGGCTGTCTATCACATGTAACTTGACGTTTTAATTGACTGTCGAAAGTACGCAAAACTTCAATTTTGATTACAACAATGAAGATAGGAATTTTACATTTTCTTATATTTATAATTAACGTACAATGTGAGCAGAAAGAAAGCCCTAAAAGTAATACACACTTACCGTATTTTAGACGAAAAGTAGAAGAAATCGGTGAGACAGATTTTTTTGAAACAACCGAAACAGAGGAATCCCCAAATTTAGTATCCTTTCTGGTCAAAAATGTGAGAGAAATCTTTGACGACCTAGTTGATACTGCAGAAACAACAAAAATAAAAAACATTGCTTTGAAAAAAAACATACCAAAAATTATACCAAACACAAGTATTGTGCCCCCATCAACGACTGAACCAGTAACATTTAAACCAATCCTGGCTATTTTTGTGAGCGAAGCTAATATGAGTAGCAGTAGCATTTCTACTACTACACATACAACCGAAATGACCGATATGACTGATCTAGATGACAACTTACCCCTTACTACTTTGCTAGATAAGGCGCAAGAAAGTACCGACAGCAATGAAATAGATAGAAGGAATGAAATTATGCATCTTCATAAAGATACTCAATTTAATTCTAAACCTGATAAAAAGGAACGAGATATTGTGGGATTTGCAAATACTCAGAATTCTACGGATAGTGATGGAGAGCAAAGTGATCCGAGGCGGTCATGTATAATGTGCAATAACATAGAGTCAGCAGAATGTTATGATCCCAAAAATAAATTGTGAGTATACTTTTGTTATAGAACACAATTATTATTTAAACACAATATGTTATCAGTTTGTTAAGCATCTGATTCATCATCATATGGTTAGTTTTACCCAAACAAAATATTATTATACAACTGAGTATTAGTTGTTATCAAAATGCCATGATTAAATATATGACTTTATTCCTATTTTACTCTTCATATTTGGGAAATTGCTTTCTCTTGTGATTATTGAATTTTCAGAATAACATCGATAATGTGCGAACGTGACGATGATTTGTGTTATTCGCTGCACACACCTTTTGGGATAATCGATCGTGGATGTTTCAACGTAAATCACAATCTCACCACCTACGTGTGTTCCTGCAATCTTTGCAACTACATATCCATTTCTGAGATGCCGTTTATGTTCACCCACAAGCGAGATTGGGTCGATAATGTTATTGAGCTCTCACGTACGAGGCATTTTAGAAAATCTGTGTTTAAAGATATGTCTTGCCTGAGATGTGAAGTTAACACGACCACCAAAACTGGTGATATGCTTGATAGTGCAAACTGTTTAGAAGGGAATATGTGAGTACGTTTATTTTTACACAGTTTACAATTTATTTCATTCGTTCTAGTTCGATTTCGAACAGTAATATTTTTATTTTAACGTGACGGTGTTTGATATTCTAACTAGGTTTTTGATTAATATTCATAAATAACACGTCGAGTAAAAACTAGGCAACAGTATTTTTTATATTTGAATATTTTTGACAAGTCAAACAATATTTTTTGGTCTTGGTTGAAGCGGATTTAAACTTTAGTGTCACGTGGTATTTAATGTTAAAGTAGTGTTTAATTTCAGTGGTAATTTACCAGTGGAAGACTGCAATCTGGATGAAGTGTGTGCAGTGAGAGCGCTTAGAGCAGATGGCTATATTTGGCGGGGTTGCATCAAGTCACCGCTATACAACTACTGGTGGTCAGTTTGCGATCGCGATCTCTGCAACTACGATACTATCGTGACGCTTTATGATTTCATTATTTAGGACAGTCAGAAGTAGAAATGTTTTTGTATCAAAATTTATTTTTATTGCTTATTACATTTTCGAATAATTTTAAATTTTGTATGTTTTTACTCTGAGTTAAATATGTTTACTTATTGGATGTCACTTTTCGTATGATAATAAAATACATCACTAATATCATGTAACTTCTACCATTTTTACCAGAAAACTTTGAAGCGAGACATTCCATCTGATGAAATGTCCATACTTATTCCATTCAACGTAAAAAACAGACGGCGACTTGGGAATACTTTGAAGATAGCAGCCGAGATCAGAGGGGCAAACCCTAGAGTCCGTAGGTATCCATAATCTAATTGAATTTCACGGTTGCGGGTGCATCCCTTTGAAGGATTTCATCTGGTGGAAACATTCGTGGGCTCGCCGGTACTAAAACTCTGAACCGCTGATCTGGATATATGTATCGGAGTCCAATTTTACATTTGGATGCATTCTGTACATGCATGGAATAGTTGATTTGAAAACTTTTGTTTCGATTACACCGAGTTGATCTGGAAGTTAGCCTGTGAGTCCCTAATAGATTCTATTTTAGTCATAAAAGACGAGTGATTTCTAATGAATGCATTTTTTAATTTGCTGATTGAGCAATTGTGATATAAAAGAAGAAAATTACACTAAAAATATTATTTTAGAAGTTATTTTATAACATCCTTTCGTACAACAATTATACATACGTTTACTTTTTAAATAAGGGTAAATGTTGTGATTTTTTTAAAAAAACGCATCAACTCAAAGCAGCGCAGAAACTCAAGTGTCTTGCAGTTTTCTTTCTTACATTCGGTTCCCTAAAGGAATACTTGGTGCAGTCGCCGAAGTCTGCATGACGTTGTTTTTAAATATTTTACCATAAAAAGAAGCTACATCGGAAAATTTTTGTATGCAAATAAGGCTGAAGAAAATTTTACACTAACATTTTTCTTGTAACCAAGGGAAATGGTAAACAGTGTTAGATTCTTGAAGGTTGAATTTGTAAGCAAATATTTTTTTATGAATTATAACAAAATGATAACTGTAGTTGAACATTTAATTCCATTGAAATATATTGTGTTAAATATATATAACAAACTACATATAGAGCTAAAATAAAACACGGGACACACAATTGGACCGGTAGACATTTTGTAATAACATACATTTTGTTACCGAGGAGTCATAGACCATTCTCTATTACAGTGGAATTTTCCACAAACTTACCTTAATATTTGAAAAATGCTGATGTCAAAACGTACCTCCTATTACCTGGCTCCTTGCCTAGATCTAAAGGACTTTGGCCTTTCTCCAAAAGAAATTGTTGAATTTAAGCCTTGACCTTAAAGAGAATTCAAGTGCTTTTAAATTGCTTACATTTTCAGTTCATTTAATTAGTTTTTATTTCAATGGTTATTTATTTGTTTCTGTGTGTCCTGCAATAGACTAGGGTGTATAAACAGTGGAGTCTATTTGTGAAAGCAAGTTCCTCGAAAATATACTTACCTAGTTTTTATTCACCACGGCGAAAATCTTAAATGCAAGTAGGTATGTATAAAGAGTTTTGAAGTTTCATATTTTCTTCTTAAACAGCGAATTTCCTCTGTTTTCTGGTTTTACTACTAGAGCACTGATAAGCAAAACTGTTTTATCACCTCAATGTCTGGAATCTTCATTTTGCCAAACTATTTTCAAGCGGTTTATCAAAAATATGCTTATTGCGGTTGCTACGTTCATAATATTTTTGTACCTCGATCAAATTTAATGCAAAACCTTACTAAAAGTATCTAAAAGCATTGCTGATATATAATAATCGGATAAGTTACCACGAACCGGGTATTAGCATGATACGCAGTCGAAATGTCCCCGTAATGACCACATATATCTTTTTAATGAACTAGTAGCCTGCTTTCGCTATGCGACTACGGGCTTTCCTGACAATTCGCCAAAATATATTGTTAGTTTTACAAATACCGGGAACTGCTTTAATACTTACGGTAAGTGTATTTTGCCATTATAATGTCCCAATAAAATTATTTGTGGGGTATGTCAATTTGTGTAATAATATCATAATGGCAATTTAACCAAAGCATTGCAGTAGTGTGGGGAAATACATAACATACCTACTTACATAAACCACTTTTCATGCCATGCTTTCTGTCTCCCCTTAACAAATTATAAACGTGATGAAGCAACGATTACATGACCAAAAATGTGATTCTAAATTATATCTTTACCCATCACAATTGGAGAAAGAAAAATATTTGAACTCGTCAACATAAATTACAAGCTGTAGCATCCCGTCGGTTTGTGCAACACTAGTCGAAACTCTACAAAAAACATGATAATCACATCTCGAAGACGCGATCATTGCTCGCCCTTGCCCGTTTATAATAACAGTGTTTCAACTGAGAACGGATAAAATGGTAATGAGTGGTGTAGAACGTATGCTAGTTTGAGATGCCTCGCGGCGCTGGACGCGTTTCTTTCAACACGTAGCGCACTGTGTGTTTAATTCCTAGCATTGCCGATCAAAAGCCTCTGCGTTCGCCTGAAAGTATTCAAGATTCGCAATCGCGTTACCGTAAACGAGATACTATTTAGCCAAGGGCGAACACACTGACGGTAATATTGTTTGGCGGGTAAACTGCATCTATGAAGCTTTTGGAAAGAGGAAATTATACTGGCGCATTTTATAAAGCCGGCCTTTTGAGTTTCAAGTGTTTATACAATTGCATTTGTTCTGCGCTGGAAGGGAAGTGGTTGTACGATTTACGTTTAGTTTCTGTTCTAGTTTATTTTAAGTTTACAAGTAGCCGAGTAAAAAAATAATGTGCGTCAGGTGCAATTTCTGTACTGCAAGGTGATCGAGTCAATTGCAGATGATTGATAACCTTACATTTTAAAATGCCATTAGCAAATGATTATTGCTGGCCGGCTTTGGTAATAATGCATCTCGAATACGCTTCAATATTCTTGTACCTGATACAATGTTGTATTGCAAGTGTATGGGCATGATAGGCCTTTATTACAAGCCTCGGGAAAAAAATAAACTATATTCAAATGATTCGATAAAGATATCTGTTCAAAACAAGAAGAGACCAAAAACAGAGATACTTACACACGTGTGCCGCCTTAATTATACGTTAAAGGCATAAAAAACAAAAACCTACTCGAACTAGTGTTAACGTTATTTATTCGTTTTTAACATTCAAAACACCGCAGAAGCTCGTGTACGGAGGACCATGATAAAAAATTGTCCCACTAATGAGCGAGCCAGCAACCCTTACTGGGCACCAATAAATAACCGTTCACCGAGCGATTTAACTTTAGCAATGAAAAATTAAACGATGTATCTTCGCAATTCGTATTGCATTTATTCGAAACGGCTACTAAAAGTAGCTGTTTGCTTACTTATTACGCATTTATTACGCTGACTTGCTATGTGGATGGAATCGAAGGTTTGTGGTGCTGGTAATTAGTCTCACAGGTACACGTGGCCCAAGGGGTTTCAATACATTGAACTAACCAAGTACATGTAAATAAACGAGATCCAATTCTGCGATAAAAACTCACGCTTATAGGACTATCTAAGATTTATTTGTTAAATTAAGCTAAGATTATTCATGATTCATTTAGACGCCATTTTCTTTTAGAAATCTCTCCTACATTTAATAGTTTCCTCAAGTTATGTTTGGCAGGTATTATTATATTCGACAGGCTGCAAGCAAGAAGTAATGACTGCCGTTTTAACTCGATTGATTTATGTATTTGAAGTCGCCAATTTGCAAATGTTTGTACTTCAATTAAGCAGAGTTATGAAGTCTCGGAAGACCCTGTAATTTATTGCTTTCGTTTTATTATAGCAGACGCGGTTTGTTTCACTCAATTTGCGGCCTTTCAGTTGATACTCGGACAAATAAATATTTGTCAGTATAAATTACTGTTTGGGCGTGCAGTTTCATGTTCATTTGTATCTATAGGTTATACTCTCTGTTAACTTAATTATAATTAATTAGGAATTTCAATTCCCTTTTCTTCGTGATTGCGAAGTCATACGAAATAATACTACAGTCAAGCAAACATGATCCTGATTTCCTGACCATTAACAATTGGCTTTGGAATCCGGTATTGGAATTAGTGACAAATATAATAATTCTTTAATTGTATTGTGGGAATCCTCATTCCCGGCATTCATAGATGTTAACGTTAACAGCATTCGTTTGTTAACAGCCTTTATTTAATTTTCAGCAAACATCAAATGACTACTTATTTAATAATCGTTGTAACTAAACCATTTACAAAGAATTTGGATAGTTAGCGTGGTACCTATGTAATAAAATGCGACACCATAACAACCACGTTCAACACTATCCCGTGTGACAATTACGCGGTCAGGGAATCTCATAATTGTGGCTGCCTGACACAAAATCCAACGGCGTCCGTTCAAACCGAAGCCGAAATTTTAGTCAATTCTATGTTAATGTTCGAAATATTTCAATAGTTCCCAAAGACGAGTACAAGATAAAGGAATGATGGAGCGAACGCTGATCGATATCACTTGTAATTAAGGTAATATTTAAGAAATCTCACCATATTATCAGGAATGCGGTTCCGTCAGTGAAGACAGTAATATATTGCTGACATAAAGTCTCGAGATTCGGGTAGATAGTACCTGAATAGTTGGTTTCCGCCCGTCACCGATCCTTCTAGCTGGGGTTCACAAAAATGTGAAAAATTGTACAGATAACCGTCTTTGTGGGATCCATCAATGTCGAATTTTAAGACCTCGTATGTTATTCCATTTTCTTTTATTATTGTTCTAAGTATAATATACAAGGCCTTTC
>JAKRBP010001227.1:175845-186646 GCA_022398575.1 Heliothis subflexa | reverse complement strand
AGCGTGACGTCAGGGCCCCCCACTCCTGAACTCATTATCTTTATTATTCATAGATTCTTAAAACCAAAAAATACGTGTCCAATATTTTTCGATAAATACACTGTAGATTGTTATCGATACTAATAACAGTGCATTCGATATTCAGCTTCAATACTATCGGACCCTTGGTATGCACTAGAAGTATTGAACATTCTTGGATGGATATGATGAATAAAAGCTCTAAATCATTTGCTCGTCGCGAGGTGCCAAAAGTGCAAAAAATACCGTCGCACTGAATCATCAAAGGGTTTCATTCAAGAATAAATAAAAAACGCTTTAGCAAATAAATTCATGATTTTATTTTTAATAAATAAAAAAAATCAAGAAAACACTCTTTCTGAGAATTTCCCATATATTAAAATACATGATACAAAAGATGTCAATACAAACTAAATCACTTGGTGCAAAGGCAAGCCTGTCGGTTGGGGTTGCCCACCGCCGGGCGCGTCCTGGCGCGTCTGCCTCCGGCGAGAGCTATCTATGCAACAGGCGAGTGGAAACCGAGGATAGCCTCTTAACTACATTTTAACAAATCAACTATTATCTTAAAGATTAACAAAGATACAATGTGCTTTCCTCGTGGAATGCATCTCTGTAGGCATCTCTAATTTTGAATGCAAAATATATGTATTTGATCATGATTTTAAAATAATGTAGAGGTATATAAAAAAAAGCGCATTTATTACACTTCAAAAGTGAACAAAAACGAGTTAATTTAGTTTTATGTAATACAATAAATAAAAATACGATAAAAATTATGTATCTAAATTAAGTGTGAAATAATTTACTACAAGTTTACATCTAACCGATATAAATGTATTGCAACACACTAAGGAGCTTTGGAACCATTGAGTAATTCGGGGCTTACATTAAATTTCAGCTGGTAAGTAATCTCGAACAATAAATCTAAAACTTGTGATTCATCTTTGGTTTTCTGGACATTTAGTCGGCTGTAGTTCCATAACTCCTCATAGTACGCAGCCTGAGCACGGGCCCACACTGCTCTCTCGCAGCAAGCCTATGCTGGACTGCGATCCGTCGTGATTAATTCATAAGTACTTATATAAGTTACAGATCTACTGCAAAGCTGATGTATCCTAAAGCAAATAGAGAACTTTATTAACCAATCAAACATGATATATGCCGTTTTTAATTTCAAAGTTAATATTTCTCGTGTGAACAGATGTCAGACTATGATCCGAAGTGAAATATGCCATACATTTCATTAAAAATATACTTTCTTAATTGTTACAGACTATATTATAAGAGCCGATATTGTAACTTAGTGACTAAAATTACTACTGAGACAGTTACAAGAAAGACGCAATACAAAAGTAAAATATTTGCTAAAAAACATCACAGCTCACAAGCTAACGTGAAGGTGACGCGCATAAGGAGGGACTAAGCGAAAGGTGCAATGAATGATAACCTACAGTTATGCAACAACTATGTGTGTGTAATGTTTCAAGCAGTAACAAACGTACCGTTACAGTTTAATATTTCAAGTCACTGGAGCTAAATGTGATTAGTTGAAAGAGATTTTCATATTCATGATTGAATATAAAAATCACCCACTAAAATCGAATCGCATATCAATCTGGCGCAGACCGTGCCTAGTGACAGTGAACTTGCTTGTTGCAGCAAGTCGTCCAGGCACACGCACGTGGAACCAATGCTAACTCACCGGGTATGAGCGGATACCTGAAGCTTTATGTATCTGAATATTTATGAACCTTCTCGTTATCACCCATGACACCTTGTGAACATATTTATACCAAAGGTTTTCGTTTCGTTAACTAAATAAATGCTCGCAGCCGGCATATCAACGCTTATCACAATATATAAAAATATATATTAAAGAAGCTTAAACTACAACTACACATTGAAGATGCACACTGCTCTGCATTTGCCACCACACGTGGAATTGATAACAACGCCGACAGTAACATACATATTAATATATTTTTTTTGCTTTTTTTATTTTTATTTTATTTGTGCGGCAGCATATGCAAGTCTACAATTAATTCACAGCATATTCTTAAAGATAACGAGATATTGCATCTTGGAAATTGTTTTATACCTATATGAGAAAGAAATGAGAGCATTTATATCCCGTTTATTTCACACAATTGGTAACTGGCTCGGTATGTCTTTGTACTGAATGATTGCTCACGTCTCAGTTTGCTGCATTTCTTCCTCATGCAGATAAATAATCTCTAAGTTCATCAAACATTTTAATCGAGTTTAAGCATCCATAATGAGAAACTAAATTAATACTTTTTGTCATTTCATAAAAATATTATATCTGATTTAAAAATAGCAACATTAAAAGACCATTGAAGCTTCGGTCTGCTCAAACCGTAATACTTTTATTTAGAACTGGTATTATATCGAATTTATATGAAACCTGATATATCGCAGAAAGCTATTAGCTGTTCTAAATCCATGTGCACTTATAGACGTTAATATTAGGTAGCTCAAAACATTAAGCCTAAGAGAATACTACCAATATTTTTCTTTTTTTTTGTTGCACTTATTATTAGGCTTTCCGTAAACACATAGTTATAATAATGGTTATGATTTAAAATAATTATTTTCGTCGCCCCTGTAAGGTACATCTATGAAGTTTCATTTAAATTCTCTATGATGTAACTGCTATCTCTTCAACTCTCATCTGTAAAAAATACGTAGGTATTTCAAAATAAACATCTTTACTTTTCAAACAATTTAGATTCTTTGAGTTCGTTAAAAAGTGTAACTGACCTCGTGCGCCAACAATGATAGATTTCCGTTTGATGTCTTGCGCGGGCGCAGGCCTGACGACGCCGGGTGCTCCGCCGCCCACTAAGTGACCACCACCAGCGCGAATGGGTTTTGCTGAAAAGGCACAGTGTTTTTAATACATGTTTCTCTTTTGTGATAATTAGTTACCAGTTTATTATGTTCTGCTTACCAATTTGGGCTTGTGGGCCTCGCCGGGCGAGATTCTTCGCGCGCACCGCTTCCTTAATTCTGTCAACTTCAAATTGATATCTCTTACGGTCACGCATGGCGCCGTCCTTTGCTTCCTGTGAACCACAAATAGAACACAACATAAGTTAGACTGTAGAAAACGTGAAGCAGGACTATATAATATATTTGTTTTATGACGTTCTAACTGGATTTTTTCTCATAATCTTGTAATTTACCTTGAGTGCTGTTTCCAGCGCCTTGACTCGCTCCATGGTGGCTCGCAGACGTTTCTCAAGCTTGGGCACTTCGCAGCGCAAGTCTGCGTTGTCGCGCACAAGTTGCTTGTGCACCTTCGTCAACTGCTCCAAGTTGTTTTCCAAGAATGAGATCTTCTGCTTCTGAGCCAACGAACCACCCTCTTCTTCGGCACCTTCTTCCGAGTTGTTGGATTTCTTTATCCTTGCCTACGCGACAGTTTACAACACGTTACAATAAGTACCATTATTCGTAAAACATGTCTATATTAAAAAAAAAACAGTATTCTTTGACGTTAATAATGATGTATTCACCTGCAAGTCCTGTACAAACAGCTTGCGCAGATTATGCAGAGTCTGCAGCTCCTTGGCCACAGTGTCTTCCAATCCTTTAAGATCGGCGCGTGCTTGTTCACGCCGCTCCACGCTTTGACTGTTCATAACAACATGTATAATTAGTTAACTTAAAAACTAAGGAACTTAATGATAGTGAATGGTCATCCCTTATTACCTGCGAACAGATGTGAGCTATCTAACTGCCAGCACGCACCCATCCATATACATCGCCGCTCCTTGTACTTAGGCCGTATGTTTTAGAAAATGCCAACCCTCGGCAGAATGAATATGAATGGGATACGTGCGGAATAAAATGATAACTCAAAAAGTAAAAAGCGTAAGGCGTTACAAGACCTCGCACTACGTCTACATCGTACTTACATCAATCATAACAATGTGTAACACATAAACGTTTTATCGCTTCTTTCAAGCAATTTAATCTAGAAGAGTGTATTGAAGGAGGAATGTTCTAAATTGCATCGATTAAATTGCTAGACCAAAGGCACGCCTAGTGTGTTTAAGTTACATGCGAATCAAATACGTGTCTTGATAACATTGTCCCAAACATTGAGAGGAGTTGCATTGCGGTATCTTAAACACAGAGGCGACAATCACTCTTCGGCAGTTCGAGTGCACACAGACTAGGGAAGTGACATGGACACTAGGAATAATATAATGCGGTAAAATGCAATCAAATACTAGAGTAATGACAAACAGAATAGTGGAATGAATTATGCTTCATGCAATATTACATTGTTACTTAAATGCGATTTAATACTGTGTGTCAATTAAGGAATGCTAAAATGGTTCTTAATTGTAAATGCCTTAAAACAGACACGTTTAAAACAAAATTATTACTAAATGGTTCCATATCGCCTGTTATCTTACTATAATATACCTATCAATGTATCTATCATCTAGCTAAAGTGTCTCTAATAACTTTGATTTAATTTACGACCTCCGGACAAACGGTGAGATGTACTCTTTTGTTCCGAAACACGATTATCTCCATGCGAAGTTAGCTATAACGGTTCTCAAATTGTATAAAAAAATAGTTTGATAAAAATATTACTCGCCGACTCTCTATACAAACACTCAAATTTATTTACAGCTATATTTACATGAAAATATTGTTTTACTCTATTGTTTTCATTTGCTGCTTCGTATATTTGCGACTACTAATTTGTGCAAGCATCAACGTCAATTTATAATAGTTGATAATTTACGTATTACAGCAATACAAGCTGTTCTAACAAACGACTAGAAGTTTAGTAATTAATGTTACACTATCGATTGTAAATAAATCTAAGAACACATCGTTTTTAAAAACGAAATCCGTCAAGGAATATTGCACAGCTGTACAAATATGTCCTAGTAAACAACGCAGCAAGGCAGTGACATGAACAACATAAAAGGCGCAACCGTTCATATACGTTTTATCGAACTATTAATATTAACAACCGGAATGATCACAACGCGATTATTAATGATGCAATGTAGTATAGAATATTGCTTCAGTTATTCTTCTACAGTCTTCACTGGTTATACGAAATTTCATGCTAAGTAAATACGAACGGTAATATAGAACATGCTACGATATAGCAAAATACTACAACATACAAATATTAAACTTATCTTACAAGCGAAATAATTAATATAAAGTCTATGATTGACTAGGCATTAAATGCTTTATCGACTGGTGTCATGATTAGTCATTAAAGCCAAGCGTTAAAAATGCTTAAAAAAATATGAACATATCGTTTTGAATATCAAAACAACAATAAAATTACAACTGGCTTACATCAAATTACGACTATATAACCGATTTAGGTATTTTGTACTATTTGCGAAATTTGTGGAAATGTAAGCCAGTTGCTTGTCGTGATAGCGTCACTATTATTTTACCGAACAAATAAATAAATGGATCTCTGAAACTCGTATTAAATAAACTGAGCTATAGTCAACACTCCGTTCAGCAATCTATTCGTGGAATATTACTATAATCTGAGTTGGTCTCATTTGACATATTTTCAATAAAATAACATGCCCACTAAAACCAATTCCGATTGCTTAAACAATTATTGCTGAATAAAGGCACTGCAAAAAATATTGTCTGGTGTACAGAGATCCACATATGTATCACAGAAAACATGTAACGAAGCTTAAACCAAAACAACAATTTGTGGATAACGATGGGTGAGTAGGATCATGGTGACAGATATTAGTAGATGCAGTTGGAGGGGGTGGATGTTGCAGGAGTGACGGGGACTTGAGGACTTAGGGATTGCCGAGAGCGACTTCTCCTCTTTGGCGGAAGCTTTTTCGATATCAAGGCCCATTCCATATGCAAATCCTAGTTTATCCCTCTTCGGCGATATGATGTAGTCCCTAAAGTTATCGCCCTCGTCTTTCAATACCATCTGCTGATTGACGACCTCTTTCTCGGCTTTATCGAGAATACGCCTCGGCGAACGTGACACTAACATGAGTTCCTTGAGCTTGGCAGACTTGTCGGCCTCCTCGCGCTTCAGCTTCTCGTAGTCGTCCTGGAGTTGCTGGCGGGCCAGCGTCAGTTCCTGGTATGTACTGTGGACAAATGAGAGCACTTTAATATTATGTTTTTAATTCAACTTCACAGACTGATGAACATTGAAGTGATCTTTTAAGTGATTATTTCCTTTTTTCCTTTAAAAATTCTGAACCCCCAAAATGTTATTGCAGTATCTTAGTGCAGGCTCGAATATTTAAATGTAATGATGTCTGTTTCAGACAACGTTCGTATAGTGGCGCGGTACTGACTCCTTGAGGTCCTGGTGGTGGCGCTGCAGCGCGGCGAGCTCGTCGCGCAGCGCGGCCAGCTGCGTGGCGTGCGCGCTGCGCAGCTGCTCCAGCTGCGCCTCCAGCGCGCTGCGCACCTGCGAGTCCGCGCGCTGCTCCGCCGCCGCCAGCTGCACGCGCTCCGCCGCCTGCACGGGGTATTATGGCTTTACATCTTACCGATCGACCACTACTCTCTAGTTAAATTAACAGCAGACGTGTAATATGTGTTCAACATAAAATACTTGCTTATTTACAAGAAGCAAAAAAAAATGCTTGTTTGTCTACTCAATACTGATATAAATATTATTACTTATTATCATCTGCCAACTTGATACAATTTAAAATTCAATAAACGAGTACTAATGACCATAACTTCATTTGCGAATAGAAGTCCTCATGCTGCAAAGCTCCTGTAATAACGTAGAATGGTACTGACCTGCAGTCGAGCGCACTCCTCGCGGAGAGCATCGGCAGCCTCCTCGAGCTGACGCTTCTTGTTCTCTGCTTCGCGCATGGACTCGGCCAGCGACGCGCAGCGTGCCTCGTGCTGCGAGATCAGCAGCCTGCACTCGCCCAGCGAGCGTTCGTACTCCTCAATCTATTCAACAAACACATCATTGATGACAACCACTTTGATTGGAACTGCTACTCCTCTAGTTTAAAACGCGTCCTGGAGAAACTACTTCTTGCACACAAACTAAAAGTTCAAGCCAATGTTACTCCATTTAACATCTGCTGGTCAAAGTCTCGTAGGAATCAGTACAATCATCCCAGATATTAGCCAAACGAAAATAATAAACATAGAAGAAAAAAAATATAACAATAATTTTATTGACGTTTTAAAAATTGAAACTCACCTTCTGGTTGGCGTCAATGTTAGCGGACTCCAGCGAGTGGCATCTCTGCACGATGTTCTTGACCTCGCTCTTCATCTTGCTAATATGGAGCCGTGCCACAGTGAACTCTTCTTCCAGTTTTCCAACGGTGTCGACGTTCAGTTTGAAGTCCAGTTCGGAGCCTCCGACGGCAGCGCCGATCTCGGCAAGATCTCTTAGAAGGTTGGTAAGCAGTTCGGCAATGCGTTTGCGCTGGTGTGCTGATAGGTCGCGAAGTTGCTGGAGTTCGGATGTCGCACTGGCCAAGGCACTCTGATTACAGAGAATAAATTATGACGTACCATGACGTAAAAAGCACATTTTTTTCGTTAATAGCACATTATTTTGGTAATCCAAAAACGGACTAAAACCTTTTTCAGTCAATCTCCTGTAATTAGATTAGTATTGTGTACAAAGCAACCAACCTGCTTGGTCTGCAACTCCTCAGAGAGCTGGTCGCACTCGCGGCTCTTGCTGTCGACTTCCTGCGACTTCTGGTCGTAGTTGACGGCGAGCTCCTCAAGTGCCTGCAGCACCTCCTTCACCTCCTCCTTAGCGGCCTCGTTCTCCTGCTGGATGCGGTTCATGTCGCCTTGCAGGGCCTCGTAGTCGCGTCTGGTAACAAAGTTCACTGTTTTAATACCGCTGTTACCTTCTCAAACGATGATTGAATGATGCATGGACGACCGCTATGTATAAAATAAAACTATACAAATAAATAACCTGGTGCAGGCAATGAGTTCCTCCTGCTCCATCATCTGGTCCTTGAGTTTCTCCACCAGCTGTGAGTGCTGGTTGATCTCCTCGTCCTTGTCGTCCAGCTGTTGGTACAGAGCTTCCAGTTTGCCTTGCATCGCTGCATCTTCGACTGCGCTAGATACAGCAACCGGCACCGGCTGAAAAAGACAGTTGTTTCATCCCTAGCTCATAAAATAACGCGTCATGTAGAAACACGCAATCATTAAGTTTTGATGTTGATAAGGCATTTACTGCGCGCCTGACCTTTTTGAAGGACGTCACGAATAAGGTCAACATTCTATGTCCTTCTACTTCTACATAAATGGGTTTATAGAATCTAGTTAAGCATTACGTTTATCAAAACAGCATAAGCCATTTCAGGGTCATGAACAACTGATTATAATAAAGGAATGTGCTACCACGAGTACAATAGTTGTTGTTAATTGCACACCATTCATCTGTATTACATGTATTCTTATAATATCCCAGACTGATATGGTTCGTTGAATGAATCAGTACATACCGCCGCAGGTGGTTTCTCTTCAATGAATGACGTAACGGGAGTGACGGCCTCGATTTCTTGCAGGTTGACTTGTTCTTCGATGCGCACGGTCTCGCCAGAACGCCAGCGGTTCAACTCTGCCTCCAGTTTTTCAACCTAATAACATAATCATGTAATTAAAAGTAGTTCTTTAGTGAATGTTTCACTAAAGAAGTATAATTATGTAGAAAATTCCTGACCTTGCCCTTCAGCCTAGCCACCTTCTCCTTCTCTCTTTCGTAACGACGCTTCCATTCCTCAGCAGTGAGCTCCTCGTTGACGCAGACGACGTTCTTGACAGTCTTGGCTCTACAAAAGTACTGTACATAAACAAATGCAATCTTCCAGAATAATTATAGAGGAAAATATCTTTGAATGTATGAATAATTTTGTATCCTTAAAGTGTCAAGTGATTACTGTTTTTGCTTTGATGACGCATGTAACATTTATTTCATTCTGATATTGTTGCAGCTAAAACTGTATAGCAAACTATACACATACCTTTTACCAAAGTCAAGTGTACTCTTGGTCTCACTCTCGTTGAACGACGCGGGGGAACAACAGATGACGATAGTGGTCCTAGCGTTACCTCCGAGGGACTCTTGTAAGATACGCGTCAGTTTTGAGTCTCTGTACGGAATATGTGATTTGTTTCCATCGGCCAATGCAGAAATTACATTACCCAACGCCGACAGTGATTTGTTAATGTTTTTAGCTTCGTCAAGGACTGTACCTTCAGCACCAGTTTTAGAAACCTGTTAAAACATTTTTTTTATAGGTGATTCTAGTTTATTGGATTCAAAATTATTTTTAACATATTCAAAACATTAGTAAAGTACAAATCATGTCATAGATGGGCATTAACTAGTGAAGGTTGAAAAATCAACATAATAAGTCACAAAACAGTAAAGCAATAAAAGTTACCTTTTCAGAACCAGCCAAGTCCACCAGATATAGCTTGCCCGAAAGTTTCTTTTGATTTTCGAGGTTCTCTTGTTTTACATTTATGAGGAAGACGGAATGAGATCTAGATGAATGTTCATTCATGTCTGAAGTAAAAAGTGTTGGTTAACAAATGAACATAACACATCTATTTTGTATTTTCATATGTTTTTAATACTTACTTGTGACTGCAATGTGTCGATTTGATTTCCCCTCCTCAATAACTTCAAACACTTCCTCAGGACTTGACACAAATCTTTCTGTAGCACCTTTGACAAATGGGACTCTGTTTTTGTCTTCATGAACACTGAGGTTCACTTTTGAAACTGTAAAGGACAATTTGATCTGTTAGATATCTTCAATACTAGTAAAAATGGTTGAATTTTCAATATTGTTTGTCTTACCATCTAACAAATCCCTGATCTTGTCCATGTAAATTTCAAAGTATGATACTTTAATGTGAAATTCCAAGTTCTCTTCCATGGCATAAATATGATTGAATATATCATTTACTATCCGTGGAATTATACCCTGTTTGCCTGGATCCCCTGTACAAGAAAATAAAAAATTAGAGATGATAATAAGGTGTAATTTAAATGTTCATAACCTAATTCATTAAACATACCTATGACACCTTCCATAGTATGTGTTTTTCCAGAACTGGTCTGTCCATATGCAAAAATAGTGCCATTGTAACCAGCCAGCACATCAGACACAATACTCTTGGCAGCTTCATTGTAGACCTTCTCTTGGGTTGCATTTGGTTTGAATACTTTGTCAAACAAGTATACTTTACCCTAAAAAGTATAACACAAATATAATAAAGAAAAAATTTTTTTTAAAGTTAAGAAGTAATTGTAATTGAATACACAATTCACACATACTATTATGAAAGTTTCATTCTAAATACCTCCTGTGTAGAATGCGAGACATTGTGAAGAATATTTATTGCCTATAGGTATATGATATAACATAAAAAAAATTCATATCAGTAGAAAAGAATATTATTTCAATTTGTATCTTGTAAAACTCACTCTTTTCAATATAATATAACCATATACTGTAATGGTTGTATATAAAACTAGATTTATAACTGCATACTACTGTTGCATGATTTAATAGCTCTATTTTTCAAAGTATTAGTCATTCAATAGAACTTCATGTATGTAAATGATCTCTTACAATGTTCAAAAATATTCAGTAGGTGTATTGTTGCACCAAGCACGTCAGTTCATGAAAATAATCATCTTTATTTCAACATTAATTAATTATGAAGGCCAAAGGCTTTCACGAAAAAAAAAAAA
>JAKRBP010001225.1:247613-258964 GCA_022398575.1 Heliothis subflexa | reverse complement strand
GCGCCAACACCACATTTCAAAGGCGTCGATTCTCTTTCTAGGTAGTAATGAATTAACTTCAGAATAATAAGCCTTCTAAGCATTTCCATGATCATAAAGTTATTTTGCACTTTTTCCTTTCTTGATATTGGATATGCCTTAGCTGACTGCCATGACAGATTATGCTGCTTAGGTACTCGTTTTTATGCTCAATAGCATAGCTTTTTTTCCCGAAGAAGCACAAACAACTCTGAAAAATGGAATGAAGATTTTGAAAACAAAAAAATAAAGAGCATTGGTATAAACAAGGATGTTATATTTAAATCCAAGTCACAGCCCTACCACCACTTCTTACCACTCGCATTATGATAACTTTCCTTTCACCTTCCATTATTCAATTTCGTAACAGGTGTGTTCGCGAATATGAATGAGAGCGTTCGGTATTCTTCGCGTTTCTTCGTGGCTGTTCGCGGTTTCTCGCGGTTCGTCGCGTTTGCGGCTATAGAAATTCAAGTTTTATTTGCTTATTCACTCAAGTGACTGACAGAGAACTCGTAAGTAGTGTGTAAATATGGTTCACGAATGAATTCGTATGTTATAAAGAAGGATATATTTTTTTTATTGTAAAAGAAAGGATGTAGATTATTTGTAAGATTTGGGACATGTTTTAACACAACACGTTCTTGAGAAGTTTCTCAACACCAGACTGGGTTCTGAATTTGTGATTTTCTCGGCCCTATTTCAAACTTCGTTATTTTGATCTTTTTGATCTTACGGGAGAAATAGTGGTGACAAAAGCAGCTTAGACAAATGTCAGTTATGTATAACAAAGGCAGCGAACATATTAGCACAAAAACAAAACACCATCAGCACAGAACTCAAAAGAGCAACGAATGGCGCTAGCGAACGAATTAGTCAAATAAACACCTAGCGAGCAAAACAGGCGAGCGTGGGGGAAAAAAATATCAAAAAAAAAGAACCTGCCTAATACTCAACTGCAACGATTTTTTCAGCACGTCCGCGGCTAACAAATTGAAATTCATTAGTACGTGGGTACGGGGTACATACGCGGCCCGGAGAGCGCGTCAAGGAAAATTAACGAGCTATATATGAATTAACACTCATACAGCCAGGTCCAGATCAATACTGGATCAGCGACAGGTTTTTTGATACGGTTAACCGGCCAGCTTAACGTGGCTAACGAGTACGGTTGTGTTTTCATGGAATTGTACGTGTGACGTAGGGTATGCAAAACAGTGACGTGTTTTATACTGGTCTACTTATAGCCTACAATGGTATAGAGATTATAAATTTAGTAAGAACTATTGGAAAAACGAATAGCAGCGATTTACAAAATTGTATTAAGGTATGTGGTTGTAGTATGTTTAATCTCCATGAAACAATTATTATTTTGTTGTCCACCATACTTACATGTAACACGATTTAATTGAATGTATTTTTATTATAATTGTTAACGTGTATGCAATTGTGTTACAAGTAGTGTGTTCTTATTTCTGGGATTAAAATGAGACCATCACCTAGATCAATGTTTATGTTACTGATCTGAACTCTGAACCAACGTTTAACTGTAACAAAAAAATCTGTATAAAACGTAAGTCTTTGAGATAATTCAAATAAAACTTGACTTCAGACAAATACTGTTCGTAAATAATGTTATTATTTAAATTGCACAAATCATCCAACATTTAAAAAGATTAATGAAGATTATAAAATTAACTCAAAACATCATAAAAACAAAACAAAGGCATTAACACGTCTTAACATTGCATGACACATTTATTTCTAAGCCAGATCACAACAAGATTACGGCGAACAAAAAGAATCTAGTCGCACCGTGAATGGGGAGCTTTAATCTATCCAAATCCGTCCTCAAATAGCTGAGATGGTGCATAGACGGTGCGGATTAAGAGCGACTTTGTCTTACTCAACGGCTTAGGCGTTTAACGCAAGTCAATCTGTCGTGAGATCTGGGACATGATTCCCCTTGTTTGGCGTAAGTCTTCAACATTTTATGGCTGATCATTTTTGTTAAGTGGCTTGTAATTAGGATTTAATGCAATCACAATTTTTGGTTACAAACAGTCAGGTAAAGAAATTTTTAATAAAAGTTAAGATGCGTGTTGTTGAAAAAAAATGCACTATAGACCTAATTAGCTGTGAAACATTAGTTCCAATTCTGACCACCCGTACAGCAAGCTCTATTTGGTCTGACCGTTTTTGATGCAGTTGACAGTTGTTGTCAGTCAGTACAAATAAGTCAGTCATTCCTTGAAACTGACAGCTTTCAACTGCACAAAAGACGCGGTGGCACTATAAGTCTGTATCATCCATCATAACTATCTATGAAAAACCTATCGCCATTGTAATGTCATCAACCTAATGTGCAGCTTGCTTTGTGGTTATCCAGCATAATCGCGGACGTCAAATGGACTAGACTTCTGATGCGTGATCTTCATACAGGATAACAGCTTCTCTACATATATGTTTGTGGGTAGGTAGAAAACCTTTCATACCTATTTGATAGAAGATTAATATTTTTCTGTAAAATAATGGAATCTTTAAAAATATGTGAGGCTGATTTTCATTGAGTTTACATTCTGGCTCAGCGTAAAAGGTATTTAGTACAATCCTTATAAATCTAAACAGGTACCCACATGTAAGTAATAAGAGGTGGTATGTCGACAGCCTCAGGAGGATGCAAAATTACATACAAGTCTTAAAACTATGCGAAAGTACCATTTTAACAACCTCATTTTGTTAAATGGAAAATGATTGGCGATAATGCATATTTGCAAAACTTCATTCATACTTTCGCTGGAAGGTGCAAAATTGCTCTAGTGTGGCATCAATTACGCTAATACGACTCTTAGTGCATCTATGATGTGACCATCAGTCGTAATGTCATCAAGTAGCCTCGGCTCCAACAGACGGTAATCCCGGCTAATCGCGGCATCAAACAGACGTGTCACATCTACATAATGCTCTGATTACTACTCAGTGGTGAATGAGTTTACTGCTGTAGCCCGAGATACTGTAGGGAAAATAGATATCGCCATATAACTAATAACTAGGGCAGAGACTTTTGAAGTTATTGAGCTAGAAGAGAATAAATCTGACAGAGTAATACCTAATTTCGTATTATGTACTTGACTTCACAAACATAACTACATAGAAAGCTTCACCGATTCGGTTTTTTGCCTCAATCCAAAAGAACATTGAATCACTTTCAATAAACTCCCAAATAAAGTAACTGCGGTACAATTTGAAGTAACAGGACCCAACAATAGTGCCGCTATTGGTCACGCTCAACTAGGAAGTGACAAAACCCTTTCACGGAGAAAGTCCATTGTACTTTCTTCCTCAAGGACAGCTAACATTACTCTTTGTATAACCGTCTTAATAAAGTTACGGTGCCTTGTGTAATTACGTATTCAAAGGGTTGCTCGAAAATGGTTCAGCACACCGTTATTCTCAGCTTTTATGAGTAACGGTATGTGATCTAGTGACGTCAGCATACAATGTTTCCCGTTAGCTACAGTTATGGAAAAAGTAAACAAATACAGTTTTGAGTAATGAGTGAAAGATTCCGTTACTGTGATTTATGAAGTTGGTTGTTGCTTAGCGGGCTTCGGAAGGGTTGAGGTTATTATAATGTATTGTTTATTGGTGTTTTTATGTTATTTGATGATGATCGATGGGAAAACTGGGAAATATGCTAGGACTTTCATCATTAAGGAATCAGTTTCCATCAAATTAATCAATAATTACATCTTTATTCAAAGATCTCTTAAACTCCTAAATGACAATAATCATCAACATTAACAAAGCTACAAAGGTTTTTTATTCACGCACCCTTTTTTACTTTCATCCATACTTAAACGTAAAAATGGTGAATTACCTAATTCTTGGACAAAACTCCGAACGTCACAATTTTGCGTTTTGTAAAATTTTTTTGCTTGTTATTTTATTGTCAAACAGCTTCTGTTGTCATAAATAATATTGTCTTTGGACGGCCACTGGTGTTACCCTGTATTGTTTGCTTTTGTTTAATTTGCAACACTGTTCGAACTTAAGGCTGGAGTAAAAACATGACCCATTTTTATAGCTATTGTTTCTACGTCATTAAGGACAAGGCCGAAATTATGCTCTTATGCTTTTGAAGTAATATTCTGTGATTCTGTTTCTTCATGCTTTATTCTGTTTAATTTATTTGGGAAATATTTTTAAAGTATGACAAAAGATTGAACTATATCTTTATTCTCAGAAATCCTATAATAATTTTGTTATCAGTCCATGTTGAAATACTCTTATCTCTGAGTAATACAAATGACTCATTAAACACCAAACATCTGAAAATAACAAAACTGTCTTTCCCAACACCTACTGATACAACTTCATTATAAACTACAGCTTATACATCCTGACATGTGCCTAAATAGTTAACAAGCCAGAGCACATTATCGCGCCGTGGGATGCAATGCACTCCAACAATATGATGACTAATAAACTCGCACCTCAATCACCCACGACAGGTCCCGTCGTCACTAATAAACATCGCGATTCTATGCAACTTCGCCCAAAAGGCGACACGTAGCTCCGTGAAATTCAAACACAATGTCCACAATAGTCTTAACTACATTTAACTTCCTAACAATTATACAAAGAACAAAATAAAAACAATGCGACAATATGGGAACTGGACAAAGGTTTGACGTTCCCGGTACCCATAACACAATGGTAGATTTCTTTGCCTAATGACATCTCAAACTGGCCGCATTGTGGGCCGTTTATGGCATCCACGCGACACCATAACACCCATTAGTTCCAGTATTTTGCCAACAGTGTTCTCTCTGGATGTGTCAATTCTTCGAATGGAGTGAAACTGGGACGATGTTTTTCCTAAAAAACGTTACGCGTGCCTCGGATGCCGAATCGTGTTATTGGTTAACTTCCAGCAACCACTCGGTGAACAGATTTGAACAAAAACCTGTTTTTCATCTGTTCTTTACACCTTTGTTGTTGAACTTTATTCTAGAAAACTGTAGAAATTCTTTTCGTTCTTACATTTTAATATTTTTTAATAAACCTAGGAGCAAAATTAACTTCAAATAGATCAAAGACATTTTTCCTATCATAATCACAAAACGCACAATTCAAATAACAATACGAATCGCAACATCGCATTTATTGGAAATATTGACTTTAGTTCAATTAGTTCTGTTTTTACTCCATGTTACGTTCTGATTACAAACGGCATTTGTAAAACATAATAATATCCCGTTTTATTATTTTTAATTCCAGAGAGATTCGCATTCTGGATATTCATGAAAAATATAAAACAAAGTTATCCGATGAGGACCGACTAATAGAGGCATAAAAAACGAATGCGTTTTGTGATCGTATCTGCTTATACAACATTTTCCTCAGGGTTTACAAAGGTACAGTCGTCTACAATATTTTTTCGCTCATCCCCGAATGACCTATGACGTGGACATTAAAGCTCTCCGGTAGCGCGTGTAATTTTCGACGCGCTGCACTCGTTAACCCCCGGCCTTCCGAATGTTTGTCGGGTGACGGCGACGCATGTCGAAAATACTTAGTGGGGCTGCGCCTCATTATAATCCCTGCATCCCGACCTCCGCCCTCCGAGCTTGATTCGACCGATATATTAACACGTCCACATTCGATACATCTGCGTATGGATATGGTGGCTGGATATTTTTTTTTGCATTGGTTTTTTTGCGTTAACTCTTTTGCAATATTTTCTTCTATTTTGTCATGTATGATGTGTTCTTACTCGGTATCATGTGAGAATACCATTTATAAGAAATCGTCGAATATTATTCAATGGATGAAGAATGGTTTATATCTGTATAGACATGATATTTTTAGGCTATATTCTTACAGAAATATTTTGAATTTAAAGATGCTTGCGTATAGATTCTTACTGTATCGAACGAAAACCAAACTAAAACGACGATCGTAAAGATCCTATCTTCACACATCAGATTCTACCTCTAATATCCATTTGAACTGTTCAATTCCCCCAGAGCACGATTTTGGTATCTTCAAACAATTCCGTCGACTGTATTTCAGAGTTCCTTCTCGATACGAGTTTATTAAAGTTCATATTTAATATTAAATATTGTGGCATATCCACAGTGCGTTGCCGAAATCAGTGAGTGTTAAGAGGGCGCGGAGAGAGCGCGGTGTTCCATTGTTATAATTTTCAATAAGGGGCGCGATGAGGGGCATCTATCGATCCAGCACTACACACGGGGGGCATACAGCCAAAAGCATCATTCAGCTTCCTTTCTGTGGTGTGCATCCAACTATAAATATCCGCAGTTAGTAAACAGTGACTGGAAGGAAACGTTAGCAACTGCTCATGTATTCCTTTATTTGGAAAAAAGAGATAAATTTTACTGCCTGCGCGAAAACATATTTGACAGTTTATATAAGCATAGATTCAACACAATTTGGCCCTCTTATAGATTATATATAAATACTCCTTAAGATCATAATTTATGTTGATAAATTATGTGTATGAGTTTAGAAATGACACTCTTACTATTTTCTCGAAAACACATCAAAAGCAATACTCTTGACCTCAGATGAATGAAATACATTTATATTGTGTATTTCATTAATCTAAGCTCTTGACAAATCTTTTATAAACTCCTGAGATAAGTATGATAAGTACATATCACTAACTGCCCGAATTTAGTAAGATGGTACTTAATCTCATTCCATCGCTTATTTTTCTATAGTTTTTGTCTGTGTATGTACTTCACATTATAGTCAATCCAATGATAATTAGCTAATCTCCTTCCTCCGTGATAATTACTTATATTTCAAGCCAAGTTTTCAGGTACAACCATTCTATCATCCATATAAAATATGTTCAACTTAAGATTCTTCAAACCCTTATCCAGAACCTAACTTTAGTTTCAATAATCAGAATTCGGAATTTATTTCAAGAAATAAACAAAATTGAACATATCAAGACCGATAACGAAGCAATAACTTTTCGGAATCAATTGGGAGCACATGCGTCAAGGTACCGCATGTAGTCTACGACGAACAACAAACGTGTAAGTATACCCAACCGCCCGGGGTGAAGCCGAATTCTATTAAAATCCAAACAATGCCGACATCCCCAACTAATATCTGGACTAAATCCCTAATAAGTATGCCATTGTGTGAGAGGGACGTGGCTAAAGCGACAAAGAACACGTTATAGCGATCTGGTGATATGCCCGAGCCGAATCGAGCGTAACGACCAATTTGATAATGATAGAAATTTAACTTTATGTTTAGGTGGTAGGGTTGATTTTGGGTTGTGTGTTTGAGTGATCTTATGTTGCTTTGGAGATGTGTTGAAGTGGAATAGTACACGCCGGAGTGTGGTGAACGTCTGGCCATGGAGGCTCACCGTACTTCCCGCACTCCCCTTCCAAACTAGATTTGCAGTCCGGTTATAATACTGTGGCCATTCATTACACTCGCGCTACTGTTTGTCGTGAACTTTAAAGTTTTATTGTTACGTTTTTGTAATTTGTTTGCAGATTAACGATAATGGGTATAATTTATCAACGGATGCTTTTTGTTATGTTGCGAAATATGTATGGGGTAATGACTGGAGGTTTTATGTATCGGCTGATATCATTTTTATGTATAAAATTGCTAATTAGCTAAAGAACTCAAGTCATTTTGTGCAGGTTAAATTTCCTTAACAATTGTCGTTGTTGAAATGTTTTATACTTTTTACAATAATAAGAGTCATTTTTAGTTTGCTATAAAAAAATATCAAATATGATTTATTCGAAAAATTAATTACTTCATTGTTTTTATACAAGTGCTTTCTATGAAACTGAAAAGGATTGCAATCAAATGAAACATTTTTAGAAGTACAAAGACTAGTAAAAAGATAGAAAAAACACTATTATATAAATTTACTAGTAATGGTACAATAGGAGATTCAACTTTTTACTAGTGTAGATTCCGATAAATAGCGATATACTGACCGAATAATAGATGAAATAGCGATTTTAATGGCCCGTATGAGTTTATTAATTTACGACAGGAGTCTGGATTTAGACCAAAGCACAACTGCAAACGGTATTTTTTTACGAAACAAAAATAAAACCCGTCACTTTATAAAATACTCCATTAACCCAGCTTCTAATTACAATTTGCAGTCTAATAAATCGCATTGACAATCGTCGAATCAAGTCGGTCCCGGAGTAGAATCGGTGTAAAGTGTAGTGTCAACAAGGCTAAGTGTTTTCCGTGTCGTCTTTGTGGGGAGAATGGGGCACCGCGTACCGTACGGCTACTGGTGAGCGCTACAACTTGGTATCCGGATTTAATATTTGTGAGACATATTTTTTGGTGTTACTTTGACATTGATTTTGGGATTTAGATGGGTTTAGAAATGGATATGCAGTGTCTTCAGTTATTTTATTTCAGAAATTAGACAACTATTTTTTAATTATTTTCTGGTTAGTTGTCAGTCAACTTAAATCAAACACCACTCGGATACTCAAACAAAATGAGATCTCCAACTTACAAGCACTTTTACTATATTTAGATATTCTTATCAGTCATAAAAGAATAATATCTCATAACTTATCATTATCAACAAACACTATTTGAATACATCAGACAGCGTTTATCGGTTTCTGCTATAACCTGTGCGTTAAATAATACAACCAAAAACTGTAACCCAACACTTTTCTACAAACCTTTTACAAGACTAAACGCTATATCCAATTCCAGCCGCAAAACTACTTAAGAACCTAATTATATACTTATTTTGACATTTAAAAAAATGTCACTTAACCGGTTTTGGTGCTGAACAGTAGAATGCAGCCGTATTGGGTCGAAGGGTTGGAGACAATAGCGGCTAACTACCCCTTTCTTGTAAACCCGGCGGCCGCGGGAGGCGCGGGCCTAACCAAGCATACACTGCGTTTTAGGGTACCCACTGTGGGGACGCTCGTGAGCAAATGTGTTTCAGTTTAGGACTAGTTTGGGATAATATTTTATGAGTAATTTTTAGTTTTTGATGTTGATTTTTTTGTGTAATTTAGAGTTGAATAAATAATGTTATATGAAACATTATTTGTCAAGTAGAGGTATATCTTCAGTTGTAAACTATATGACATGTAGAGGTATGTTGCCAATGTGTAATGTGCGTGTGCATTAAAGTAAAAACAAAAGAAGTCTTTGTTATAATCCTTTTCCGAAAGAATCAATATCCCACCTGCATCCATAATGGTAATGATTTACAAAATCATGAAGGCAATACAAGCAACATTATTTCACGATATTAAGTACAAAGAAAAACAGATTAACATCGCAAAAAGCATACAAGAAAAATACATTTTAAAATAACAAACGGAAAATGAAATAAGATATCCGACTTTCCACGTTACTTTGGTCGTGCATTTTTAACGAAAATAAAACAAACAAAAAATATTCTGCAATCGAAAAGCTTTATGCTCGACTGTACCCAAAACTACTAGTGTATGGGGTCCCACAATGCAAATTTGAAACGGGGGCCTGGTAACCGGATCACCAAATTGAAATGTTTTATATCAGCCCCTTGCAGCATTATGCGGATAATGCCGACTTTTAAATTGATAACCAGCCCATGCGTATGCGCTCACATGACAAATATTCTTTATTTTTTTGTTCAATATTATTTGGTTAAAAGTTTAACCGTATCGCCGTTTAGAAGTTTTTATGCGTCTCGGTCTAATTTGCATACGTCACAGTGTCGGCCTTTGTTGTAACAGTTTGCATATCTTGTTTGCCACCGTTTACTTGGAAGTAGCTTTACTATGATTGATTGATCCTCAATGGCAGTTCGCACTTCATAAAATTAAGGTGTGTTTTGACATCCTTTATTCCTCGTGCTGTGTTGCATATTATTATAGATCTGGATGCATAATTTATATTTTCTACAGCTTTCAAGCCATCAAAGAATGCTTCTGAACAAATCATTATTAAATTGTGTACGTTTATTATTTAGATTTAGTTTGACGTTTTTGCTTTATCAGCATTATAAAATTTTAACGAAACGTGTAAATTTGGGCATCTACGGTTATGAATACTGGTCGATCGTGAAGTTGCGTTCTTTACCTTGTATATTATCAAATTGTATTATTACAGTGAAAAGTCTTTTATCTTTAAGGTCCACATTGCTGGACATAACCCACATCCAAACTGATTTTTATATTTACAGAGGCATCGTAATTGTGTCTTTGCGGCATCCATACAATAATTTGTTGCGCTCACGGTTGGTCGGGCTCAGTCCGCCATATTTCTGGTCCAGCGTGACGGAACCGCGTCGATCGCAGTGCTGCTATTATCGCAATGATATCGCGATCAATCGAACGGGGGCACCAGAGTATGGGGAGGTGGAAGCAAATAAATGTATCGCTGGGCGGCGGGCGGATAAATACGCAAATAATACGAAACTACAAAAATCAAAACCCATCCGCCACTCCGATACAGTTGTTGCGGTTGCTATGTTGCTCTACTTTGGTCTTTATCATTTCGTTGATCGATACAAGCCATTTATTGATACTTAAAGTCAATGTATGTCATGATATTAAATCATAAGGTAGATAGTAGTGATGCGATATCATATTTTGATTTTATAAGAAACGTAATAAAAACACATATCATTGCTTTCTTTGCAAAATGAAAAGCTAGCTGTTTAGGAAACTTATGTTTTACCTGCACACTCTTCTTTTGAAACTTTTTTGATATTAATGTGTCTAAGGCTACTACTGGCTTATTATATACTTGCAACAGCCAGAAGCTTCATTTAGCCATCTTCCAATCATCCAAAATAGTTTATCTTATCATTTCATTAAAGCAGCTTATCACCATCAAAGCAGAGCACCATTCATACCGTACCGCAGCCCGCGAGGCCATTATCAAGCCTATAGCTATTTGCCCCGAAAAACAAACTCTCGCGGGATGTGTCGGGTCTGTGCGGGGGTGAAGCGGGGGCGCGGGCGCGGTACAATGCAGCCAACTGCGCGTTCACAGTGCTCCCCACCCGACATTTGCATTCGCGCTGTATGCAACTACGAACGGCTTTGATTTTGACTGGGACTATATACTGATGGGTTATTTAAATATTAAATAGGCGTTGCTTGCTAAGCTTGATGGGCAGTGATGCAAGAGAACTGGTCAGCGTGATAATTTTGTTGTATTCTACTTTGTCTCTGTGAAATTCGATCAGGCAGGAGCCAAAAGGTCGGCTGCGAGATTGTTTCGAAAGAGTTACCGCGGCCATGGTACACAAAGAGCTTAAGAAGGAACACAGTGGC
>JAKRBP010001222.1:573331-583828 GCA_022398575.1 Heliothis subflexa | reverse complement strand
GCGACTAAAAGGCCGCCAACCGGTGCAGCTACCCTACCTTAAAGACAACAGGTAAGCAGGCTGCAAGACATCTGTCTGAACAGGTTCCAAAGTTTCCTATTTGGACATAGGAATGTCCTCTTAATTGTTACCAAATGAGCCAACGCACGTACAACTGGTTCTCAGCCCGTAAATCTAGTTTCGCGTTTGTCGATTCAGTTTCCGTTCAAGGGGCAGCAGGCAAAAGCACAGCTGAGGCGCGGCACGATGGCGTCTGGCTTTTTTTACAGCAATAGATATCGGAGACGGAGAGATCGCAGCGCGCGCGCCACTGCGGCCGGTGCGCCAGTCAGCCGCCGTTCCCCGCCGCGCGCGCGCGTCTTGCCAAAGGACACGACACCTGCCGTGTACCGCACAACCGTTATCGCCCTAAATGACCAACTAATGGACGAACGAAGAGGTAGTCCATGCATGATTGTGCTAACAGTGTGAACTAGCTGGTGGAGTGCAGTGTTGTGTTGATGTCCAAATGGAGGAGGTCCGGATTTCGGATTGGCCCGAGCCGCCGGGCTCCCATGCATGGCTCCCTGCTTATGGTTTCCAGCATGACTTAATGGATAAGGATGACTATTATGGCACCAACGGTGAGTGCCGTGCAGCCTAGACCTTTAGGTGCATTCGAAACTTGGAATCTGAATGTCGTGTCGTTAAGTTCGGCACAGTCGTGACTCTGTTGTGATGAAACAGGCTGTTTGATTTGCTAAACTGCTTGGCAGATTGCTTTGTTTGTAACTTTTAATTGTACGGACGAAGTCATTTCAGTCATTAACTGGCCAGAACCACTTTAAGAACACACGTTTACGTACTCATGCAGGTTTCGCAACTCGTTTCCTTCAATTAAATTGGATCGTTATCAGATCTGCTGCTGACCCATTCTTTACCAAAACAGTTTTAGTAAACTCAGTTAACTGACCGGTGTTGTTGTAACTGGCGGTGTGTGTAAAAAATGGCTTCGTTTGAACGCAACGTTTTTGTGTCCATGTTGACTCACTTGCATTATGCAGAAAGTACACAATGTCAAATTTGTTCTTCCTAACTAACAAATTAACTGTCCATCACTGTCCAAAGTAAGGAAGTGTTTACTTTTTCTACGTCCGTGTTACAGTTAGACAAATAATGTTGTCGGTCGCAGACATGACCATTTTGCTGTTTAGAGGTGGCAAAGAGTATAATTAAACGACTCTTTGTTGCGCAAAAACAATACATACATGAATCCCCGGTGTTAAGTAATTCATTGTTGGGTATATTGCAAATAAAAGTATTGTTAACGAAACTAATAATTATGATGATGCATATTAAACAACAATGGTCTTCACTTGGCGTGGTGACCTGACGCAACCGAAAAGTAAATGATGTGAAAATTTCGTGGTTCCCACACAACCACAAAGAGAGATCAATAAAATAGTAAACAATGTGGATTAGTCCGAAAGTTGTCGTATAAAATAAACATTTGTTAAATGTAACGTGAATGGTGAGACATTAATATTCATGTCGGAATAGATATCGCTCGTATGAACTAGAAAAAGAAAATTAAAAAGCGATTACACTTGTGCAGGTTATAATTTGCTTTAAGAACGAATGTCTTTCTCCTTATAAAATAGGAATAAGCTGTTCCCATGGCCTACACCTCGGGAGTCAACCTATAAGTTCAACTTGATTTCACGAGCGAATAATCTACAAGACTTGATATGCCGAAGGCAAAAATAAACATCAATATTTTCCCAATAAGCAGAAACCATAAAAAAGTAATATTACTTAAGAGTTACTTCTTTCCCATATAAGTACTTTTCAATAATTTCCCATCTAAGATATTTCTGAACGAAGAACAATGCTCTTTTCGGAAATATCAGAGCGACCAGAGAGAGCGTTTGTAATATTTCGAGGGGAATAGGAATCATTCATTTTAATAGTAGATAGCATTTTTATTCCAATCTCTTTGCAGAGAAAATCGGAGAAAGTATGTAATTAGTAACTAAGATGTATGAAGTTTTATTACAAATCATTGGTTTTATACGCTTCTTTAATTACTCAGAGGGATATCATCTTTCTTTACTTTCGATGTTTCATAAGAGTCAGTTCGGAGAGGTAAAACTGATATTGCAAATCTCTGGGAAACTTTTATAATAAGATAGGAAAGTTATTTTAAAGTACAAGTTTATTTATTCTTTAATAACTCTTTAGTCTGTCTTGACTTGATTATTCATGTCTCCTTGACTAAAAATTGAAATTTCGTCTATCATCAATTTTTATTCCACCATTTTACATCGTACCAACGTAACTGTGTCAAATTGTTTATAACGTCTTCATCGTGGTCTAGTGATTTCTTATTCTTGCACACCTACTCCAATTTCTCAGTCCATTAGGCAATAAAATCTTACAAATACACGTGTTTATCCTTATCATGTAAAGAAGGCAAAAATCCTTCATTTGGTCAATGTCCTCATAAGATATTCAAACATCGCCCACAACACGACTGAGATTATAAATGACGTCACCACTCAACTTTCCACGATATTATTCATGATATTCACAGTTAATATGGTACTAAGACAGTTTTATAGCATTTTCTTGTACATCGAGAAATATCTCTTTAAGTTGCTTGGGAGTATTTAAGACTCTCTTGGTTCGTTGATTAGCGAAATAATTTTCTTCACCAAAGATAATAAATACTGATGCTGCTGAATCAAAAAAATTGCGTTAAGGAGAAATGGAATGAGTTTGATTTAATCAGAACTAGTGCACTGTTAAGAACTTTAAATACTTGGTGGTAGATAAAAGTTGAGCTGAAAGTTAAATCATGAAAATATTATCACTTTAAAAGAGATACTTCGGTCAGAAATATCAGTAACATGGCTAAAGATTAAAAAAAGCACTTGTTAACGGTAAAAACTTATTTCCTTTAAACACTCCAGCTACCAACAATTCTACTTAAGCTAAAGCTCATAAAGAATTTAAACCACTTTGACCTACAGATATTATTTTTACACTAGCTTATAATTACTGCGCCGTACCTTGCAATCTAGAAATCCTTGTGAACTAACGAGAACCATTATTAATGTATACCCACGTTGGAAGTTACCAACCAATGTTGTTCTAAACCTGCTTAGAACATAAAATGCCCTTCACTTAAATGTCCTAGAAATTAATTTAGAAGATTAGGCTCATTGAAATTCAGATAGTAATATGACTATCATATTTGCAACTAGCATTAAAATTGGTTACAAAACCATTCGATATAACGATGTTCCTTTAATTACAGGAATATTAAATAAACTGACAGCTTAATTTCCATACTTTGAATCTCCAATCCTAGAAATTATGTATCCACGTTAATTGCTTCGACTATGTCGTTAAATAATTTAGACTCTAAATGATTTAGAATAGTGTTCAAAATTATTTGGTAAGTTGCTTTATGCCACGAGTAAATGAAGTCTGTAATGCAAAATATTGGGTGATTAACCTTATCCTGGGACTAGAAATTCCGATCAATAATTACACTAATTGCAATGAAATGCCACTGTATAACACAAATACCTTCGAAAATATGTTCCACGCCAATGTTTTAGGACTAAGAATTGGTTTCAAATATAACCTAGAAACACAAAAACCTACAATAAGATGTCAAACAACGTGAAACAGTCATGCAACAAAGAGAATTTCAATTAAAACATAAAGCAACATTTTACGTTGAATTTTTATGACGGCAAGCCGGCTCCGTCGCGTTATAAATTCCACATGGGAGCGAGTGAAGCATGCGGTCGGACCAGTCTCCCACCCTAAAGGTCATTTCTTATCCGTAGGCGAATCGCATGCTTGGGACAGCGCAGCCACTTCTAAGAACTCAGGGATACCACAGGGATGCGTTCTCGGACCTAACAGAACTTTGCGACTGTCGTGAATTATTACATTGTTTTGATTTCTACACTTATATCGGCTAAAGTAATAGCTTTATTTACAGTTGTATTGATAAAAGAACGAGAATGTAAGGTCGTGTGAGAAGAGTAGGCCGTAATAGCGTTGGTTATTAAAAGCTTTAATTGGTGCTTGCCAATTCCTGTGTTGTTGTACCTCGCATGATTTTAATGAAGGTTTATTACTTCGGTATTGACCGTAGATAACACCATTATCAACGCTATAAACAATAATTGTAGAACATTGTATTTAACTTTAAAAGAATGTGTTGAACAATAATTCATTTTCTTTGAATTCTTGTAGTGTACATTTTTCTGTTTATATTTTCAATGCCAGGGTTACGTTCGCTGCTCAAACATTTGTGTCAATATTGGCGAATAGCAAACGTTAGATATTCTTGATTATTTTTATTTGTCGGATAGTGTTAACGCTTGGTTAAACTTTGCCAAGATTATAGTAGGCCTTGAAGCTGTCTCTCACTGTAAGATAGAACGCCAGCAAGATAATTTGGGATAACACAACCAAATGTGATTGGCTTGTGAAACAGAGGATTTAAATCTAACGAGTCTGGTTTACAATTTGGTCGGTTGATATTTTGCCGACAGGTGAATGCGCTAGAAGCTTGTTTTATTGCCAATAAATAAGTATTCTCATTAAAATATCTGTTTATGTTTACGTGTGTGCTTTTGTTATTCAAACGCTTATCTGAGGACAAAATTCAGATTTTATTTGGTCAAAATTTCAATCGCATCGAAATAACCTTCTTTTTTTTCGGCAAGTATAAGGAATGTATATTATTGGAGTGTATTGTACTCGAAATGTGCGTCAATTTTCCTTCCAGGTTCATTAATAAACATTCCGAAATTAAATATACATACAGTACAAGTGTATCGACGTGAACAAATGACTTTTGAAATGAATCGAAACATAAGAACGATTTCTTATTCACATGCCAGACAACTTATGATCAAGTTATTATATCGGATTCAAATAATCGATAATCGACTGATTATAATTTATAATATATAGGTATGAAGAAAGTTGATACGTGCAATTTCTTAAATTAATCCGATTTCATTTCCTTGCCGTCTAAATTACACTTAATCATTCACGCGAAATGTGTATGCACGAATACATTTTCATAAGTCTTTGCCAGTAATTATAATTTGACCTTATTGTTGAAATCCATATCCATTGCGCGTATATTAGCTTAGCCCTTGACATACTATTCAAAACCATGATTATTTTATAACACACAATGAAAATCACACTACTTTACCTACGTTTGGCGCGCATACGCACATTTATGACTCGATTAAAACAGCTGACGCAAGTATCGATTCCAAAAACTTGAAAGCGGAATTTCATTGCTTGCACAATTAATCGATTAACTCGCCCGTTGAAAACCGAATCAAAGGTAAATTTCTGCGCGAAGAAATTGCCTATCGTGACAATATTGTAAATATTTAGGCCAGTAAATTACATCAATCACGAATAATTGTGCTATGCGATACAAATTGTTGCAATGAACATTGTTTTGGTCCAAATGGTACGCAATTAGAGTATATCAGTACTCTCGATTATGTTTTGATCAAGTGTGTTGGAATCGATAACTAAAACATGATGTTAGTGTACTATCATGCAAAACAGCAATGTACACTACATGTTAGCGTTTTATAAATAATAATTAATGAGATAAAACTAGAGCAGATGCAGATCAGACTAATTTACATTTTGCATTTGACAGTGATACCAAATTATCTATATTGCACTATCGTTTACAATACTGCTATTTTATAAACAGATGAAAAGTAGAAACCAAATTCACAAAGTGGTCACTAGTAAGTAAGTTCAACAATGGAATATTTATCAGATTTTCGCTTATCTTCCGTATTACTTCTTATCAGTGTATAAAATTTCCAGTATTAGTATTGAGTCTAAAAATATTACCTAGATTTTAAGAACAATTTTTTATTTAACTTTCAGTAGCTGCAACGCCATTTAACTTTTTAAAGGGTTTTTTTATAATTTCAATCACTGAAAGCCTTGGCATATTCAAATGCTTGCAAAGAAGTAGTGTTGTAACAAACTTCAATGCAGTTACAACAAAAACTTCACTAATCACTCAAAAAATCTTGAAAAAAAATCAATTAAAGTAAATGACAGACAAATATTGCCTCATTCAGAAATTACTATTGCTCAATAGTCCGATGAAATGATCAAGATATTGCAGATAATAGACATCACGGATGAAAGAGCAAAGATCATTTCACGTCTACTTTGCAAAGATAACTTTAGCAATAGAAAGGAAAAAGATAAGGATAAAGAAAAGTCAGCAGACAATAACCTTATTGTAAGTGCTGGTGATATCTAAAATGACTAATCTAGCCTTGATATTGTTAATGACGATGTTATCTATGACGTAAGTAGATACTGTGGAATATTTAAAAATAAAGAGATTGGTGCTGATTCCGGATCGCAGGTGATTTGAAAGAGGAAATGGCCAGATAAAACAAACAAGGAAGATCTGATAGAGAGATATTTTCATTCATAAGTTTATTGAACGAAATATAATTTCCTGTATTGTATAATTTCCTGTACTACCGATTAATGAAAACTTCATTGTAAGTGACACTGACAACTCTTTCTCAAATATAAAAGCGGCAGAATTTATCGAGCAACATCAAAAAGAAAGATCACATCGCAAGATCTTTCGAAGCATAATTCCAAATTTGGATAAAACCCCACTTTGAACACAATACAAGATGTATACCATTCTAAGCTTATATTACAAGAGAAAGGATGTCACTAAGCACGAGATCCGAATAAAAAGTACAAAATACCGCAACTTATGAATCACGTATAAGGCATACGGTAGCACTTGGTTCTAGGAATGTGAGAACCGACGATGCTGTTTTCTTAACAGGTGAAGGTCTAACGTCAAATGGAGTAACAAGTAAGCATTATGATGACGATAATGTACACCAATGAGTTATAGATAATCACGTAGCTTTGTAGATAATAATTATAACAGTGGCTTACGAAATAGAGAACGAATTGCAGATGTTTAAATTTGATAATACTGATCGAGGAGAGGTTTCGCAATTCAATATGTTTGGAGATACTTTGCAATCAATTTGTTAACTTTGTAAGTTTTGGACAAGGAAAACGTCACAATACTGAATTTCTGGCTTCTGTTTATCGATGTCACGTGGCTAAGAAAGTAACAGATGTTTCGAATTTAGCCCACTCAGAACGTGACACTCTGGGACGACTAATAACTCACTTTTTCTTAGAAATAAAAAACGAAAAAAAAATCCTCTGAATCCACGATATTTATTCCTTTTCAGGAATTGGTCAACGTGTACAAAGGAGTGTCATTTGAACATCTTCAAAAGTTAGGTATTAGGTTTGGGAAGTCGGAAGCCAGAAAGTGACAGTTTTACTAAGGGCAACTGGATTGTAGAAACCAAATAGGCAGTCGATCCATCTAAAGTATGGGTACATTGCTGCATTTTGTTAGACTGGAAGCCGGCTAAATATAGTTGAGAAAGGACTAGGCAGATAATGACGTGTCAAGATTTATAAAAGATACAAAAAAATCCTATTGTAGATACAACGATTGAAGGCATAATCTCTATTTATTTCACTATTACTCATAGTGTTGCTTCGGGTCGTTGACTTGGTGACGTAATGCTGGTTTCTTATGATAACCATGTTTTATTTGTTTTCATTGGGTATCAGTGTAGCATTCAAGGTCACATCTATTTTAATGACATTACTATCATTAAATAGAAATCAAGATACATTACTTTATTATTGTTGTGATACTGTTCTTTGAAAGATGGTTCTGTCTGGTTCATTTGAAGCTCTCATGAGTTTTATTATTTTAAAATTAGCATGTATCGTTATTTAGAATTAAGATTATTTTGTTGCTTCCTTATTTATTTCTTTATCTTATCGTGTATTTAAATTAGTGCCATTTACAACTATGAAAATGGAATCGAATTCTGCTTCATCTATTTCATATTTTTTGTTTTTTATAAATCGTGACCAACAATGTTAACACAAGTAACGTTTTATTATCTTCCATTGTAATATATTGACATAAAGTTGACTTTACTGTATTTCTTGTATGAATTGTATTGTTGCCGTCACGGCTTCAAAATGACGATATAATTAACACGTGTATCTGAAATTTTATTACATCACGAAAAGCATCTGCTTGTGAATTCATCGTAATATTCTCTTTATCTTCGAATTCAAGTTCTTCAACTTCTCTTTAAAGCTTGAAATCATCCTTCAATATTTAATTTTGCATTGCAATACCTACTACTTATTGCTACGTACACGCACCAGTACTCGCATTTTTTGCCTATGATTTTAAGAAAGAAAAAACTCGCGATACTTGTCCCTTCCACATACATTTTTAATTTGTAGCTGTCACAAATCTTCAAACTAGGTTAAATCATAGTCCGTTAGCATGAAGGGCAGGCATCAATTCTTCACGTGCCCGAAGCCTTATGAATGTCTACCACAATGAGGATAGAAATAAGGTTGTGCAGATTACACTGCCGTGTGCATGCTACTGATTTAATCTCTTAATGTAGTTGAGCTCTTTTATTTGCAAGATGGTGTTTTAGATGACCATCATAGTACTTTGTTTAAGGCGTGTTCATTTCCGCGGTCTTGCAGACTTCTTCCTACCAGGATAAAATTATGAATATGACTTCCCCACTTTTATTTTGTGACTAATTGTTGGCCTTTTTTAGCGGTTTTACCTAGTGACGTGACGCATAAAGAGTAATTCGCTCAGTGGTCGTTAGTTTACATTAAAATAAGGTTAGGCACATTTCATGGCTTTCATGAACAAAAACTTTGCTGGGTTGACCATTAAAATGTAATCTGAAATACGTAACGAGGCCGATAACACAATTCGAAATAATATGTTATTTAATAGCCGCTGAAAATGTTACGCATTCATCGCAATCACGACCACAAAGTAAAAGTAACCTTCCACCATTTGAATAAAGTCCATTTTTTATCACACGATTGTAGTATCATAAAAGACGTTCCCAGTCTCCTTGGTGATAATGACTAAAGAAGAATGAAGTAATAGATAACATCTATTGAAAATTAATACGTATACTAAGTTAGTCTGTCCTTCTCAGGGTCTTAAAGAACAAAGAATATAACACAATGGTACATAGATTACAAGTATAAGAAGTCGTGACAAGTTCATAGTATGTGAACTGGAGACAGCTCAAGGCTCTGTGATTGGAACTCGAACAAGATCGTTCGAAATTCAATTAATATGCATGAGATGCTTTTTTGTTATGGCCGGACCTGGGAAGCGGATTTAGAGAAAAAAATCGACTGTCACTGGTACATTGATCTATTGATAGATAATCATTAATTTAAATTATTTAAATGCGGTGTTCTAAAGACAGTTCTTAATCCCTCATCGGTCATTTGGCAAGTTTAGTATAAGTATGAGAAATGTTGACTGATGACCTTTCGTATCACATCTTTCCTATTACTTATAAGAGAATTTTACATAGTCGTTTCAAGTACTTTTTCTTCCTTGTTTAAGGAAAACATCAACTTTAGTCTCCTGCCTAAAATTATGATAAGTTATTTTATTCAAAGTAGGCGTTTTCCCGTACTTCTTTGCCTGTCTATGATTTCCCAAGTGACATTCTTTCCAGCCACATCGTCTATCACATAATCCATCTATCGTTTCTATGGGAACATTATCAATAATCATAAATTGAACGACCTTTAGCCTTTCATCAATGTCCTACATTGCAGACCTTACAACCTAAGTTTGCAGTAACATTACCAATTAATCAGTAACATCATTAACGTCAAGATTTAACCAGCAATCGCCCAGTTTCATCAGATAGCAGTAATAATTAATGTAATTGCTAATAAACGAGTTAACCGGGAAATTACGGGAAGTAAGACATTTTCTTAATTATCCGTCTATACTTCATCGCGTTATGTCGTCCTGGTACATGGGCCGACATCCCGTCAAAACCTAGATGGAATATTTATGAAGTGTGAAGGAAACTATGCAAGTTTAACTATGGGTAATTTGAATACCAGTTATCTATGGATCTAATTTGTATAATTGTTGGCAAGTACTTTATTTTTAACTAACTTTCCAAAAAGGAGATTCACAATTCGACCGCGAATATTTTGTTCATCTTTAAGTTCCAGCGAAGTTATTTTCATTAATTTAAGGACGAAGTTCCCAGTGCGGTACTTGAAAAAAGAAAATCTCTGCCACAGTATAACTAGGTTTAAATAAACAGTAGACAATTAGCAAAGCTAGTTCAAAGTTTGTAAAAGAAAAGATGCTCTGCCAAATTATTTTAACCAATACGTTTGCCAAGCGTTGCGCTTTCGCCGATCAATTCTTTCAGGCGGCTATTTTCAGGGTCTATAAGATTAAGAGATGGGCACACTGCTAACTAAACAATCGGCCGACAATTGGTCAGAAGATTTTAGTTAATCTTTTTAAACGATCTGATACCGGTCAGA
>JAKRBP010001221.1:479325-489688 GCA_022398575.1 Heliothis subflexa | reverse complement strand
ATATGTTGATCCCTAGACACTTTTGATGTGTGTACTTTGGACAGCGACTAACGTTTATCGCTGAAAACGTTCACAGCAAATACCTATGCAGTTTCGTTAATTCAAAGCAATAACTAAACGTAGTTCAATCACAGGAAAGCCACACTCAAAATGTTCCAAGTTTAAATATACTAATTATTGTTCGAGGATTTCAATGTGACGCTTTTGGCTTTGTAAGAAAGCTCAAAATTAACTGTCAATCAATTTAGACGTCCGTAATTATAAAAAGGTTGATCTTAAAACATCCACTGGCCGGTTTTTGCGCGGATACCGATTATTCGACGTGACGTTCCCACAGAGCTCCCGAACCATCTCCGGAATAGCCCCGCGGTGGAATTAAGACGAATTCTTTTTACGAATTAGCGAATCACCTGTCTAATTACGCGCAAATCCAACTTTGAATTTCGAAGCTCGAATTCTTTCCCTCTCAACGGCCACTGTTCGAAATTTGAATTTCCAATCCGATAAGGAATGTGGTGCAACCGCGAAATAATAAAAACGGTGTAAGAAAACAATGATTAGCATAACAAAAGTGACGAAGAGGAGCGTTTGTTGTGAATTGACAATCTGACAAATTTACAACCGATCGCTGAGCAAAACACACAAAAGTGCCCTTTTCGAATGCAAATTTGTCAGAGGGATTCTTTTCCGAATTTTTTCTCCCCGGCGCGAAACTTCCGCCTATTTTCCCGCTCAACGCACATCCGGCAGGGGCGCCGCTTCCGCTATCGGTGCTCGTTCGGAAATCGGATGAGTTTCACCGACAGAGATACGTCTATTCTCAACCCTCGCCCCATTGATTTCTGTGTAAAGTGGTCATATTTTCTATTTCATATTTTTTATTGACTTCCAATAATTCTATTGTCGCCTTCCCTAACCCAGTAGTATTGCTAACATTTGTACGTATTCATATATATTTAAAAGCCACAACACCGTCTTTTCATTAGTTAAAACCGTCAATTAAGTTTGATAGTCCACAATTGGCTCCGTATCGGCTATAAAGTGAAATGGCCGATGGTTCGGGCCACATAACCGGAGATCCTTATCGCGGTCCCGTGGTCGGGTATCGGCGACCACAAATCGGCGGCCGATCGTCAGCCATCGATGGTAGAGCAAACGATACTAGTGGATACTGCTATGGAATTTGATGGGGACTGGTAGTTTTGTTGAGGTTTCTAATAGGGGTTTGGTTAAATTGATAATAACATAGGCGGGCAATTATTTGACTGAGGTATTATTTTATGATTGAAATCTATAGAGATTTTCAATTAAGTTATTCCGTCTGAAAAACAAGGCATAAACACAAATATATTTTCGGTCTTTATAACTACATAGTAGGTAGGTTAGATACACCACTCTTTATCAATACTAAGAAAACAAGTACTGTTGACAATTGGTACACAGATATGATTTATCAGATCATTAAAATACTGCAGTGTACTCAATAGGTGTTTTGAAATGAAGAAAAAATAAAGACTTTATCAGTAAAGTAATGATGATGATGATAAAATAAGGCTTGAACAAATAGCAATTGATAAGGTTTGATGCGCCAATGACGTGTAACTGAATATCGACAGGATGTTTGGATAAAAAGGATTGCACGAAATTGTCTTAGTTTAGTGAGTCAAGCTTTAATATTCTAAGATTCTAGAACTAAGAAAGAATCAAGGAACTTTAATTCTTGGACCATTTTTAAAATCGAAAAGCTTTGGTAATATGGTATAAGAAAAACCTTGGTAACTCTTAGCTTTCTTTCAAGTTCGTCCAAGATTACTGGTTTTGCCACTTCTTTTTCCTTTTTCACGAACCAATAGATATTTGCCAGTTTGTTGGCCTCTTCAAATGGTGCGAAACCTCATCAATCCACAAAGACACTAGCCGTGATTGACACAGATCATTTAAAGAATAGTCAATCATACTTTTACGTAGCTATATTTGCACAAGAAACATTGAAGGATCTACATAAACTCTTGTAATTAACCTCTCCAGAATTAAGTAACGACAGTTTCCACTTATTCCAAATGTAAGTCAAAGACCATTCCCAACTATTCAGAGTAAAGAACATAAAACCCAATAGTATTAAATATCGAGCCAGCCTCGCTAATGGGTCGTAATCGAAGAGTTTGAAAACAACAGGTGCCGGGAATCAAACCGACTGACAGTTACGACGAGCATCTGCTCAACTATCGGGATAAACTCGGGATTTGGCTAAATATAATTTTCTAATTTCTCTTTTTTTTAATATCCCGAGGTTATGTTTTACGTTCGCTTTTATTTAGTGATCGTATGTCTCAGTTATCTCCGACCTGGTTCTGTGACAGAAAATTAAATACTGGGTTATGTAAATAATTAATTGTTATTTATTTATTCAGATTTTTCATATACACTACGGTGAGAGATAAAAACTTTAAAATTTTGCAATAAAATTGTCATATAAAAAAAACACAAAATCTTTTTTTCTTTTTCGATGCTCCTAGCTACGAAAGCACATCGCAGGTGAACTTAAAATCCCCTCCAGTCATAAACTAATAACCATAAGAAAATTACAATAAACAAAAACAACAACAATACGACGAATTAACACAAACTAACAAACGAAAACATTTCAAAGTCCAATTAATACAAATATAACACCTTGCAACTGAAGGTCTGACCGCTAGCCACACACTTGAAATTACACCTTAATGTTAAGAAAATAGAGTTGAAAATAGCATGTGAGAAAGCCAAGACACAAAGGGTGCTTGGCAAAAGGGTATATCCCAACAATAAAATACTTTTGGTAACCCGCAACTCAATAAATACTTCATAGTATCGGTTTGAGGGCGACTTGACCGGATGTCCGGCCTTCGATCTTTTACCCTCCGGGGGTAAGAGGGTAAGGGTTTACATGCTTTGAATGTATTTTAGTTATTTGTAGTGGGAAATTTTATGGAGAGGCATTTAATGCGGCTTTTGGTTTATAAATGTTAGTTAATTTGGGTGGCTGTCGTTTGTTATTCTATTTGTAGTGTGCTTTCATCGTATCTAAATGTTTCTCAAAAGATTTTTTCTAGGATTCCATCATGAGAATTGCCTTCATTGGTTGTCAGTTAATAAATCATGATGTAGCAAATTATAGGTATAGGTGTCTACTTATGCGATATTATTTTGAAAAGCTTGAAATCTAAGGCTCGAATATACATTGATCAAATAAAACTCAAATTAGAGCATAATAAAGACATAAAATCAACCAAAAAACAAAGAACTCCACCACATTATATTTGCACAAGTCTACACAAATCCATTTGTTCAACAAAAGATTATTACAAAATTAATTTAAATTGACTTACGAGATCCTAAGTTAAAATATCACCATGTAACATCACATAATTCAGGACTAGAGGGCAAAGGTCCCTTTAAATAATAGAAGAGAGGGTTCCGTCGGCGAGAAAAGTCCGGTCCTATCCGACGCGAAGCAGTTTGAACCAGTTATTGACCAGTATAACTTGAACTTCGTTAAGAATATCCTTTAATTTTCTTCTGTGCACTCTTCCTTAGTATTCTATTATTTATATTGCAATTAAATTCTAGTGCTAACGTATTGTTTTAGGTGCATTTTTGTATGGTTGAATCTTGAAGTTTTGATGCATATGAGAAGGTTTAATAAAATTTGACAGAGGTCAAGTAAAATAAGTTAACAGTAAAGATGTTAGTGGACTCGGTCAAGAGGTGTTTTATTGGGATAATCCCGGATTACCATTGTATCCTGTCACGGGCCATCGCCTTAATTAGGGTCAATAGTTCCGAGTTCAGTGTAAACTGACAGTTACTTTAACTAACACCCCTATTGGTTTATTTGTTATCGAAGAGTTTATTGGGTTAGGAACGTAAACAACTCATTGATTGAACCAGTATTGAGAGTTTTGACTTTAATGTTGCCGTTAAATTGGGTTAAATGTTCCGAGTGGTGACGGCTGTTAAGTTTTTGAGATGAAAATAAATATAAATGAAGTATTTATACTCTTAAGTCATTATTTACTCTAGAGTGGGCACGTGGCTTATGGGGGATATAATCAATATTTTTGGTGATATTTCGAAAGTTGGATTAGTACAGTCAATCAGTAGGTATTAATAATACAAAAGTAAATACTAAACATTAATTTTAAAACTTGATCCTTGAAAAGAGCTTAACTAATAAACATTACGTAATTACCAATAAGATCACCTTGACACCACCTGCTTTAAACAGACGAACAAAAACCTAATCCCTGTGACGAATTCCAACCATTGATCTCTTTCATCTATTGATCGATCAACTAACAAAGACCCAATTCTCAAAATGATAAAAAACACCCCAAGTACAAGAGCAAAAAACAGCTCTATTTTCTGAGTGATAGAGTTGCTTTTCGATTGTGTAAGTGTTAACACGTGCAATCTGTTTACAAAAGGTTGGCGGATATAGCTTATTAATGTTATGACTGAATCAGGCTATTTGCAATAAAGATGATTGAGCTAAAGGTACAGATATACTTCAGTGGCTGAGGAGTGGATAAAAAAATTATAACACTATCAGCCAGTTTCATAGGCTCCTGATAAAGTTCTAGATAGCTATCTGATAGATGATGTCAAAGAAAAGTAGTAAAAATTAAAGACATTTCTTTGGCATTATCTGTTCTTAACTATTGATGATATAGCCAAGACATTAAGGTCATTGTAACTGGTAATTAAATACCCAAGTGCTTTGAAGAAATTATCATTCCCCTGTCTATCTAGTATATGACGTCATCTCACTAGAGATATAGAGATTCTCATTATGTTTTCAATATTTGTTGCTTCTTCCAGTAGGTACTTGCTGATGAAACATCTAAGCAAATAATTGAAGTATAGTACCTTATTATTGTTCTGACTCACACAACCAAACGCCATCTAATGTGATTGAACTCACATTTTCAATGCCACACAAAAAAACCTATATTAAAATTAACGACGATCATAAAATATGACAAAAACTAAAAAAACAATGTTTTCAACGAAACTGATACAAAGTATATTTTTTAAATAAACAAAGGCCCCATTAATAATGTTTCTGACTAATTACCGACAGTAGAAAAGACGGGATACATAATACATAAATAATCAAAACAAAAATATATCTCTATGAAGAAAATCAAACAAAACTTGACTCGATTGAGACGCCACATGTATCATATTTATGTTTTGAAAAGTTATTTCTAGTTGAATCTAAATAACGAGTTAACTGGCTTATACAAATATCCTTACTAAACTAAGACAACATAATAAAAATTATTCTAAACATTTGACGGTTGGTATTTGTGTTTTGTTTTATGTGATTCCTGACTTATGTCGTTTGGTGGTCGGGTGGTGACAATTTTATTATTTGAAAATCGAATTCGATATTTGAATGCTGTTCAAAATTCTGTGTTGTTCTTGGAAAAGTTATCGGTATTTTTTAATATCCTACCAATCGAGTTACTTAGGTACATGTTAACATTTATATAAGTTACAATCAACGTTTTACATAATTCTTATAACAAACGTAACTAGACGTATCCGATATCCGCAAAATAAAGGACATTGTGTCTTCAGCCTTCTGTTTACAAGTAGAACAAAAGCCTTAAAATTGGTCGACAATACTGTCCTCTTGGTGGATCTTACGCTAATCTCACAACTTTCTTACTAATCCTACCGTTTACAAATGTATCCAAAATCAATGTTCACATAAAGTGTGATTTTTATGCAAATAAAATATCTTAAAACTTATCTTACAAACTCCCCGACACTCAATTTAAATAAAAATGTAAACAAACAAGAATATTTCAATTAAACAAAGTACCAGGCGTTCATAAACGGTTAGCGATTTAATACATTTTATTTGGCCATTATTGCTTGCTTGATAAGAAAGAATGCGCAGAGAAAGACTCGCTCCTCATCTCAGGACGACCTGCGCCGCTGAAAAGGACGCACATATGGAAAAAACTCGCGAGCGAAAGAGACACCACCACCTCCGATAACACGTCAATACATTCCTTACAGCACCCACACACGAGAACCGACCCTATCTCAACAGAATAAAGTCGAAAATCGCCTATTCAAGTTAATGGAAAACCGATACGACATCAATATGTTTTACTGCGCCATTCTGCAACCGAATCCATATTTTAGTGAGGTACAAATAAGGCTGAGTTTGGGTTTTTGGTGGTTTTCTTAGAAGGCGTACTCGATATCTTGTAAGATAGTCGGGGCGTTCGGAACCGATCGAACGCCGATATAACGTTATTGGAAAAACACCTCTATAGAGCAAGCGTAAAGGTTTTAGTCGACAAGGCGTTCCCGTATTGGGACACGCCCAAGTCTTATATGGAAAAATGAGGAGTGACTTTTTTATTTCCCTCGATCGTACCCGCAATATATCGAGATAAGACGTATATTATTTTATTTCATTGTTGATAATGTTTTCTTTATCTTATTCTGCTTTGATTTTTCCAGGTACGTTAAGATGCTGTGTCTCTATCAGGTAAATATAGATAACCTACATGTACTAACACTGACTACAAGGAAAAACTAAACCCTTTATTTATATAGTGTCGAATTTATTGGCGTTTTAAAAGAATATGAAGATTGTCTCTGATAGTGAGATTCCTTATTCAAATTGGAAAGATAACGGACATAATCAGAACACGCGAACAAGAATACGAGCGAATTTAAATATGGAACTCAATTCGAATTGTAGTCACAAATCGCGCGTTCCGTTAATTCGTATTGAATTTCACGCTAGTGTTCTAGAACAATCCCAATTTGAACAACAATTAGAACTCCTATAGGTGAACAAATCGAATAAGGCTGAACGCGATCCTGCCGCCGTCCTCACAATGCGATTAAAAAGCGATCGAAACAAATGAAGTGAAAGAGCTCGATTAACGATTTTAAAAAACGAACGCGTTCTTTATGCGTTAGGATTTAAAACAATACGCATTCAGCATTGGCCCGTTTGAATATGGAACGTGATGGACAGTTCCACGGTTTCCTTTTAACTGTTTATTTCGGGTGCGTTCAATTTCGCTACCTGTGTCAAGGATTTCATTATTTTTTACGAATTGATTGACACGGATCGCCGGTAAAATGTCTATCAATATGACGTTTTAAGTGATGCCGCTGCACACCGCCTGATTCCAATTTTGAATTCGATGTCGTTTCTGTTTTATTTGCTTTTTTGACGGCAAAATTGGCTAGCATAGTTTTGATGAGGTCTCGTTCTAAATTCGAACAGCCTTCTAAATTTAAAATCCGTTGTTGATACTGCCATTAGATGGAAGGTTACAAAAACGATATGAAGGCGCTATTGGGCAACTGGTATTGTTCTAAATCCGAGTTATTTGTACTCGGACATCTGTTCGGCCGACATGGGAGCAAACAAAAAGCTATAATCAAAGGTGGCCGGTTTGAGGCCGCTATCGGGCCATTTGTCGGGCGCGCCTACGATCCGATAGCGACGCGCCACGAACAATAATTTAGCCCCAACAGTGATTGATACATCCGATACATCACTAAACGCGTTTTTCTATGAAAAATTGCTATAATCGACTTAAAAACTCATTAGGCCGAAGACAAAGAAATCTTCCGACCGCCATTCGTCTAATTTGAGTTTCTCGATCGAGACGAATTTCAGTCGTGATTACCGTTCCCCTTTTTTGTGTTATTAAATGCCATCAAAGAATTTTAATACCATCATCCTTAATATTTGATGTTTTAGTATCACTGCTTGATAATGTGCTCGTGTTACACGCCATGTGCATGTGTGTGTGTGTTAGCGTGTGTGTGTGCACATGTCCTACGTCACCGGCGTCACATTCATTAGTGTTGACAGCACAGGAAATAGTAATAAAGCGTACGCCGCACAAAAATCATAAACAAGAATAAATAATTTAAATAAAGCATCCATATTTGAATGCGGCTCCACAGACTCCGGAGGGGACGTTTTCATAGTTCCGAAAAAAAAATCGATCACAATGCACACGATATTAAAAAAAATTGTGTCACCGTCACCATTCAAATTAAACGACAAGATAATTTTTGAATATGTATCGTGGTATATTTGAATAAGTGTTACATTAATATTCTTTTGTGATAATTTCGAATTCGGAACGCCCACGCCGTCCCATTGTCTCGCAAGTTATTGGCTCATTAGGCAACGTGTCGCTTTGTCTCGAACGATTTGAATTTTTGATTTTCGAATCGAACGTAATTGATTTGTGGCTGTTCGAATAACGGACTTTTTTGTAATCGCATCAAATAAATCCGTTTTACATTGTTGTAAAGATTAATTCACTAACTAAAATTAAACCATTCACTGTATAACAACTGATTATTTCAATTCCAACGACAAAACATTATCTAAATAAAAAATCAGAAAATGTCAAATTGACAGTTACAACTTCCGTATTACCCGCGCGTGTTATCTCGAATCAAAATGCAATTCGAACGTATACAAAGGAGCGAAATGATATATTTGAGCAATAAGAAAGCGAGAGTCGCCCACGTGTAGCTGGGACAGATGTGCTCACAAATTACGTATGCTAATGTATCTTGTAATCCTTCCGTCGGACCTCCCTGCGCCGCGTCACCTTGTCTCGCGGCATAATCGATCGATTATGAATGCGGGCAATGATTCTCGATTATAGTTTTGAGATGTCGCGTCACTCAGGAACTTGACGCACCTCAGTTTCAAACTCCGAACACAGAACGTTCGAATACATTTGAATATCGAACGCGTCGGGTCGTAAACAAAGTTTTTCTGTCAACAAATCAGAGCTATAATGTTTCGTTTATTAGGCGCCTTCGAATGGCATTTGGCGGTAACGGTACCCCGAATATGAAAAGGAATAACGTCAAAAATGAACGAATCCTCGCGACATTACCGGTAATCATGTTTTATGAGTTTTCCCCGCCGAAATAGACGCACAATATGCCGCCCCATCGGTGACACGTATACTTGTAAAAAGTTAAAATTGCGTAATATTGCGCTCACGTACTTATTATTGACATTCATTGTAATAAACGCTCAAATTATCGGTGTACCGAGGCAAAATAACATGTTGTCTAACTGGAAACTGTTGAGCGCGGTACATCCACCTACCGCATTTGCATAGAACGGCCTATTATAAGTCATTATCGTAAATTTCCGTTCAATATAATAACATGCGTTGTGTCGCGCAACAAAATTTTATCAATAGAAACGTTGCGATATTTCGTTTGAAATTAGAATCAGTACCGTTTCCGCTTCCGTTCGATATTCGAACGCGCGTATGAATTAAGAACGCCGTTCTAAATAAATGATAACTGTCGATATAATTCAAATAGAGAATGCGAGTGTTTGAATCAGTAACGATTTGAAGAATGTAATTTTTTTGAGGCACCTGAACCGTTCGGAGTATTTCGTTCGGTAACAGATAGCAAGGGAAGAGGCAATAACCATTAAAAGCTTGCGGAGGGCCGTTCAGAAAGTTTTCTTTTCAATAACGCGTCTAATATTCAAATTAGAGGCACTAAGGCGAGGAATTCTCAGCGATATATCATCGAAGCTAATCAGATTTTTTCCTTGCTCCGTACATTCGGTAAAATGTTTCGGGGATTAAATAGGGTACGTTGAGACGGGGATAATTTAGTAGTTTCGTTGCAAGATTTCATTTTTATGCGAATACTTATTGTGTTTTTGTTATATCCATCATTTATCTTTACACCCCTGTGAATTCAGATCTATAGGTGAGTATTTCGGAAAGGCGTCAGAATTCTAATAAGTCGTTCCAAGAACACATATCTGTAATGAAATTATTAAAATATTCAACAAGATCATCCCCTCACATTCACATTTTTCCGACCTTAATCTGAAGCACACATTAAATCTATCACACATACAATTTAAATTTGGAACGCGTCTCTATACCCACGAGTGGAGACAAATTCAAACATGGCGGCTTGATATCAAATGTATGTTCATATAAAATTTACGAAGAAGAGGCAATTCCTCGATCCCGTCAGTTGGCGAACTCTCAATACTCTCGGGCGCTATAAAAAATAATTTAAATTGCTCTTACAGTGACTCGCTATCGCTCCGAACATTTGCATACTAAAATAATGCAAAAATCTATGCGCGGAACGCACTTGGGGCGCGTTTCCATTCGCACAATAGATTTATTTATGCCGTGACGTCTATTAGAGTGGAGGTTAAGATAATGGATTCTTACAGTACTTTCCAGTTAGATTTCTTCAGTGCTGGTATTGGTACTAATTAGAATACTATTTTGTAGCTGTATCGATATTAGAACTG
>JAKRBP010001221.1:464488-478613 GCA_022398575.1 Heliothis subflexa | reverse complement strand
TTTTTTTTTCTTGTTTTGAAATATGTACGCCGTTAGGTTATTTATGGGTTCCATAGAGGTTATATTTCGGGAAGTAATGAGGTTTCGTTCGGAAAGGGCAATTTAAATGTGCGTAGATTGAGTCGTTAGGGGGCGCATCGGTCTACCCGGAGTAAGTCGCGAGCGATCACGCGTGCCGGAATTGTGGCTTTAAAGAAATTCGTAAAATGCGTCAATTACCCACGAGATTTTTGGGATATTGGCGGGGAGAATTAAAAGGATAAAAACGTTTATTGTGAAAGATCATTTTTAACACCCAATTCATATAAGAGTACCCAACAGAATAAGATTAAGAGGAAGCCAAACTTTAAATTAAAACAAACTATTTTAACTAACAAAACAATCCATCAAAATTACATCGAAAAATAAACCAAATAAGCACTAACAAATAAATTGATAATCCTAAATGAACACCAAAAAGGCCGTACAACAAAATGCCAGCGTCCACCAACCGGAGCGTACAACATTTACGCGTTCAAACACTGGACACGGTAGATAAATTAAAAAAAATCACCAAGTACTTACACCGCTATATGAAATCTGATAATGAGACCTGATATAAAAAGTCTTTTATTCATAATTTTTATTTATATTAATTAAACATGTGCCAAGTGTACCGTGGCGGGGTTAACGCACGTTTTCAGCGTTTCGGCCGATATTCGAACGTGGAATTGAGCATTCGAATTTTAAATATCTTTTTTATCATTTTTGCAAAGAGGTTTTATGTGTTCAGTTTTCTTGGTGCTGGCTGTATTTTCTTTGTGTTCTTGTTCCAAATATGGAAATTGGAATAATCGAATAGAACGTGTCACTGTCATTCTAATGTCATTGATTATGTACTTTCAAATCTATTTTATGTTAGTAGAAAGTATGTAAAAGTACTGAAAGGCAAAGATCATAGATAGAGAATTAGAGTAAGTTGTTTAATTGTGTTGCTCGTTAGAAAACACCTACGCGTGAAAACTTATTCTTAATTAAAGTTCATTAATTCAAAACTTATCAAAACCGGTAGGTAAACAATCTAAACTCCAACTAGCCAAGGAGGTCAATTGCGGTACCGAAAATAATAATTCGAACGAATTAATATGAATTATTGTTTACGGCACACAATTACTAAATAAATTCAAATTGCACTAATCCAACGCTCATTCATTGGACAAAACAATAATATTTTCTCATACAAAGTAGATCATGACAGCTATATTTTTGAACTTTAATGCGTAGGCTTAGAGATGAATTTCGTTTGGCAGGTTATGTTTTTAATAGTGATAATTAATTAAAAAGATTATATATCCACTAAAACATTTCCAAATTCTTTCGGAGTCAACGGATCGTTGGACGTGAGACCGGCACTTACAGCTATTGTTTATTTTTTATTATTCGGACCGTTACCACGATATACTTTTACAATTAGCGTTTTATTGATGACCGTTAAAGCTACTTGTTGGTTTTCGAATTTCGAATAATTTAAATTTTGGGTTTATTCGAATGTTTTTTTGTTTAATTGGTTTCGAATAATTATTCCAATTAATATAGAAAGGAAAAATAAGTCATAGATAGCCTGGTATGATAAGTGAATTCATAACAACAGCTATATTAAGCGCGCAGAATATATTTGCCAATAATATCTCACTAACTAGGACAAGCGTAGTTAATTACAATGTCCTCCATTGAAACGTGTCAAAAGTTATTACAATTAGCGACTGAATCATCTGTTAATTTGTTTTTAATTTTACTCTTTTTTCAGGCAACGGAAATCGCTAAATACAGTCTTCCTGTGTGTATTTTTATTAGAAATTGCGGAAATAGGGAATTTTGATAATTAAATGATATGGCTTTAAAGTTATAAAAATATATAGAGTTTTAAAAAATCACATGTCAGATTGAAATTTTAATTTCTAATGTAAAACCGGTTAGCAATTCCCAAATTGACATTATTAATAAAAATCTCAACCAACGAATTCGAATTAAAAAATACATCAAGAAATTCGATCATCCGTAAAAATAATAAATCAAGATCGAACCCACGGTGCGAGTCAAAGATTCTCACAAAAAATAAACCAGTTGAAGACATTCGGGGATTCTTAATATGCAAATAATTAACCAAAGTATCGCTCAACCCTTAACCCGACACATGTAGGTCAATAAATTAAAAAAATATAATGAAAAAAATAATTCAGTAAACCGGTTTGTACCGATCGTAACCCCCTCAATTGTTCTATGATTTATACCGATCGATCTGCATATGGTAATTCGAATAATTATTACGGAGGTCGAAACTACCTACTTAATATGCGAATAACAATTAGTGTTTCCTTATTTTTCTTGAGTCACTTTCTCACGAATGGGGTTGATTGATCGGATACTCGTATTTTGTTATCGGGGTGGCCGTTTTATTTAAATCTGTCCTGTTTTTCGAATAATTAATGAAGCTACTTGATATTTTCGAATAATCAATGTCACTTGAACGGTTAATTTCAATTTTTAATTTTTTACTGTTCAAAATATAAGCGTTAATTTTATAGACGAAAAAAGTTTTCGTTTTTATTATTTTCAATTCATTTTATTAAGATTTCGTTAAAAGATTTCCGAGAAACATAAAACTCAATACAAAACCTGCCAAAGAAATCAAACATCGAACTACCCAACGCATCTATCTCACGATTTAGCAATTCAAAAAAAGAAAGTTTGTATTCAAAACATCATTTTTCTCGACACTGATTATTGTCAACGACATAAATCGTCAATGCTGAATGCTGAGACATTAATGCACACAAGCGATCTCATCGCATTATAAAAAACCCATTTCCGAATTTCTTCTACCGAACAATGAACTAAATATCAATACTTCGAATGCGACACTGACATCTGGGCCGAAGGGTTAAAAGTCTTAACCCTAATCCTATCTCAGGGCGAACAAAGACGCATCACATATATTTAAACCTGTTTTACCGATTGATAGCCCGATTCCGATATAAAATGTCGAACAACAATAGCGTAAGATGCATGCTCGCATCGATTTGCATACATCTCCTTTGTATATGCAAATGATTTGATACGATTTTTACAAGGAGCCGATAGTATGGGAAACTGTTGATGTTCGGGTGCGTATGTAAATGAGGCGATAACGCGGCGAGATGGGCGCGTTTATCTAACTTAGTGAGTTAGTTGCTCGCGCGCTTCTGATCTGTAAACGTCACGCGAGAATATCGCTGTGTTTAAACCTCGAGTGTAAACGACGCGTTCGATGTTTGAAACTTTTCAAACTTATAGTTATTGATCGATTGTGAAAAGTTTATTCCAATTTCGAATAATTTTGTTTTTTTGTGTTAATTGGAATAGCTTCTTCTGTTCAATTGATCGATCAATAATTATAAGTTGTTTTTAAACATTTCGTTAATTAATTTTCTCTTTTACAGGGTTTCTAGTTTTTAGTGTAATAAAATTAATTTAAGAATTAAATAAACTTTTTAACAAAAATAAATTACGTAATAAAAACAGTGCACATGAATGAAATTTACTGTGAAAGACTGAAGATTACATTTTTCGAAATTATGAAAATACGGAATTATTATCTTGAGGTAAGAGATTTTTTTAATAATTGAACGCGTTCAATCCATATTTGTCTCATAATTGTGTTCTACCTTGATTTAAACTTCATTTACCGAATAAAAAGCTACGAAAATGAAAAGTTCCCAGACATTAACACAGACATTAAACTACAAACAAGCATTAATTGTTCATTAACAGTTTAACCCTTATCTGCTCAACATACAGACAGACAGAACATAGCTCAGTAGTTAACAAACTTGTGCTTCAGCAAATTAAAAGAGAATCTATAATTGAGAAGGTCGAATAAAAATCTGAAGTAACGAATTAATGGATATGGCAATGTTTTACACATAAATATAAGCTTTTATATTTTTATGGATAAATAATATAGATAATTACTATATAAATAAAGCTTTGACGTCTTTTAAAAAATCCGTGAGTGACCAAATATTTTTGACAAAATGTCACCAATAGATTTCAACCCAAAATCAATTATTACTATTATTGTGTCTTTAGGTATTTTTGTATATAAATTAATTAACAGATGGTACAATAATAATGAAACTACATGATGGCGTCCTAGCCGAAACTACATACAAATATATCGTCGTAGATAAAGATCTATAATTCGCTAACTACATTAGAATGACGCAAACTTCCTCTGTGGTGCTTATCACATTGTTTTCTGTATGATGTCATGTGATCTAGTATCCTAGCAACATATAATTGATATCGGCTCTCGTAGAATTTGAGTCATTATCAAGATGGTATGGTTATATTGTCCATTATATAAAGATGTGCTGTTTTATATGACGTTAAAATTGCTCAATTATTATTAGAAGGAAATATATTATGCAACATTTCATCTCTACTAATAATATAATGTAGATGAAACATATTTTGTTTGTTTGTTTGTTGTAAAGGTTTTGAAAGTACTGAACTGATTAAAAAAATCGTTCACCGTTGGTAAGCTGGACCATCCCCGAGTAACATAGGCTATGTTTTGTCTGAGTACGGGCAGTAGTTTCTAATGGAAAACAGCTAATTAATAATAATGTAGAAAAAAACACAATTAAAAACTTTTTGTATATAAAAATAAGAAAAAATAAACAATATTCAAATATGGAATACCGCATCAAACGCTATGTTCCACCTACCACCGCCGCGTCCCTCCTCTGGTAATTAAGAGGCGAAAATTAGCAACACGAGCGAAAGACGAGTGTTTTTCTTTTACCCGTATGTGGCCGTCCTACGCCCTGAGGTTTCACACGTTTGTAGCCAGCCTAACATTTGTCTCTTTTCCGATGGTTTTCGCGCACACGATTCTAATTATAGCTTTTTTGAGTCTTTTTGATCAACTTACTCCTTTTATTTATTTTAATTGGATTTCGTTGATAAACTCGCGGTTTCCTGTGTTTTATTGATAGCATTTTGTTGTTAGTTTGTTATGTTTTGTGAAGTTTCGTGCTAATATATAGAGGTATAATGTTGTTGTAGTTGCAAGCGTTAGTTCTCGTAAGTGAATTCGTTTTCAAGTGTTGCATGTTCTCATTCAGTTATATTATGATTTAATCAAAACATGATAACTTCTATGTAACAACAGGTAGGTATATTTAACTGTTTTGTTAGTAGATATTTTTTTCTCATTAGCAAAAGTAAACACGTAAGCTTCTACGCAAAAAAACGATCTATCTTATTCATCTTACGCGCTCATAGGTTGACGGTACACGCATTAAAATTGATCAACACATAACGACGTTATCCATATAATACGACCCGACTCAGCGGTCACTTCGACAGCGACCCTCCCCCTCTCTCTACCCCCTACAACCCACTTTTTACGTCAATGTTTTTCTATAGAAACATGAGGAGGGATGGTATAAGTATACGAATAAGTGAATGATGGGGGCTATCAAAACATCTCCCTTATCAGCCGGTCCAAGGGTCCCCAGTTTTTAGGGAAAAGGATTAGGTAATACATGACGCGAAGGTTTTAATCGTGATGCCGGGATCAATTCGACGTGACTTGACGTTTTGGGGCGATTGTGCTGGTCGCAAGAGGAGCGTGTCGTTAAGAATTTTTTGGACACCTTTAATGACAACAGCTTAGTAGGTAAATTAAAACATATATAGCGACTTGCCAAGAAAAAAAAAATAGTTTTTATAGTAAAACCACTGGTTACTTACGTTACCAACGAAAACTACGATATTTTTGCAAACTATAGAACAATCACTGCAGTCTGCATGACACTATTTTTACAAAATATTTACTTATTGTAACCCTTTTCGAATAAATACAAGGTGTATATAATCATCTTACATTATAGGTACATGAAATTCTAAACAACAGAACAGACATCACATAAACAAAAACGACCCACTCTAATCCAAAAATTATCATACCCATCGCCACTGAGGGCTTTATAATTTTTCCACTCATATTAATTCCTTAATATCGACGGGGGAGACCGGGAGACCGAGTAGGTACCAAACGGCCGAGTAGGTACCACCATCCGAGTAGGTACCGCCGGGTAGGTACCACCCGGCAGATACCGGGAGACATAAAGCGAGGAGCTCGCTAATTCATCATAAGTTAAAGGGTTTTTATGTACGGAACCTTTCCTCTTTGTACGGTCAGCAAAAAGCCCGATGTCTGGCGATACCGGTTAAAAAATTACCGTCAAAGGCTCTAATATTAATTAGCTTTTTAAAAGGTGATTTTGTTAATAGATTCTTGTTGGACTGATGTAGATAGCACGTGTGAGGTTGGGTCGGTTTTTTTGGTGCCAAGTGTAAGCTTACACTTGGGGACAGTCTTGTTGGGATGTCGTATGAGATTTTAAATTCTGGTACAAAATATTTTCTTGTTTTAGCAACTCATTGATCAATTCTTATGGCTTATGTTTGAAAGGGTAAATAAATCATTTCATTTACTGTAGGTACATCAAAAACCTAAACTTCCAAAATCAGTACACACGAGACATCTTAAACACAATTACAGTATCTATTTACAAAATACATTTAAACTTTTAAACCATTTAAAAGTTAACACAAAGTTTGACTATCGACGTCTGTGCGCAAATCCGTGCCTATATTAATTGTATTCTATTAAAACTTCACTTTTAATCTCATCGATCCATTTCAGCACCCTTTGGGGGTAAACAAATGATAATACTGTTATACGGTATTGGAGGAAAAGTTCTAAATAATTATTGGCGATAATTAGGGCTGAGAAAATAAGTTATAAGCAAATGGGAATTTCACATTCGATTCCTAATCGATTTTCCGAATTTGATGTATCAAAAATCTTATATGTAATACATATTAAAATATGTTTATAAAAAAGATTGTTTTATCTAACTATACCTTTTCCAAATACGACCAAAAGACATGTAGGTATACAAAACTGGAAAACTACAAACTAATAATCACCAAAAATCGGAAGTGCAATAGAGTTTTACTTGCCGAGGCATGTGAATCAAACTTTTTGCCAAAAAAACCCTCAAGTGTTACTTAAAATTTCCCATTTTCGGCAACCATCGAAGTAAAAGTTACATACGCCTACATCCCTCCCTGTTAAATCAATTAAGGGCTGTTTTAAAATCGTGTGAGGGCCAGAGGGCGGCTTAGAAAAACTTCTAACGAATGCCCCCCGAACCCTTTTTGATCAATTAATTACTCGATACGACCATTGTACTGATTCGATGTTCTAGTTAACTTTAACTTTGGGAAAAAGGTTTACGATCTATCTTAGAAAATTGTCTCGTTCGTCAAGCAACGGAAAAGGCATTTACCTGCAACTAGGCAAAGTTTAAGTGCTTTTTCAGGGTTTGGTTCAATGGCTTAAAAGCCTGATAGACAGATTTACTTTCTTATTTATCATACTATAATATACTCGATGCAAATGATCTCTCGTCACAACTCATTCCAATCGATACTCAATCAAATCGATTCTAAACGAGGTGCGAATCGATTGCAGCGAGTTTAATCGATGTGACTAATTCGTTGTGATCGGATGATAGATGAAGCAATCACTCGAATAGGAATCAATTAGAAGATTTGTTTGTGATTGATCGAGAGTTTAATGTTACAATGAAGTCATTCAATTAGGCTCGTAATGGACTAATTCATTTTAGTTTCATTAGTACAGTTGGACTTTGAAGCAGATTTTTCTAGAAGTTTGCAATTTTCATTAGTGATTGAGAATTGGTGGGAAATATGAATGATTACATTTAAATATGTAAGCATAGGAAAATAGGTATTTCAAGGTGTATCAAGTCTCAAAATATGATTAAATCTGTCTTCTCATTAAATTAGTTTTTTCGACTTTATACAATCGAAGTTTTCCAATAAGAAAGTTACTTCAAAAACAATATCTACACAAACATATGCAAGTACCCATAATACCCAATTAATAGCAATTATAAATTAACGTAACGAGCACCATAAAAGTCGTGGATTGCAAATATTCGAAGAGACAGACGAACCGGGGCGCAAACTTCAACTTGGCACAACTTTGCACAACTTTGCGCAACTTGGCGCAACTTGGCCGAACTTGGTCCGAACTCGATGAGCTACAAATAGGCATCGGAATTAAGTTTCTGTCGGTTTTCTGTGCGCCTTTTAATTATTTCTTGGTACCCTTCAGGTACTTTGATGATCAGCCCCTTAAAGCCTCTTGATTTTCCTCAGAATTGACTGATAGGCACTTATAAATTGTAATTACGTTTGCACTGTGACTTTGCGGAGGTATTTCGTTTTTAAAAAATGACGTCTTAAGTAAACTGGTAAAAAAGGGTGAGTGTTTTTTGTCAGTGTTTATTTAAGGGGTAAAGGTGTTGTAATTTTTTATAAGTAATTAAGCAAACCAGAAGCAATGTTTAATAATAGCCAATTAAAATACAAGTCAATCTAATCAAAAATCTATCTTCCAAAAAATGGCAACGATCCAAGAGATGCGCCCGCGTCGATTCAATGGATACCCTCCATTCACTCGTCAACGATCAATCAACACGCACGGATCATTACGTGGTTCCCTCGCCGATCTATAGATCTGCCATCTTACCCGACTGCGCATAAATCAAGGTGGTATAATGTTTTATTGGAACGTCTGCACTTAATATAGTCGTTTGATCGCGGAAGAGAAATGTTTTTTTGAACTTTTTCCAGTCAATTAATGTCAGATAAAGGTCTTAAGAAAATATGTCGATAGATGGCGCTGGTGTCGCCATTAGTCAAGTATATTGGCTTAAAAAGGATGCTTGTTGGACTTATTTCATTGGAGCGGATTGCTTTTGAAAGTTCACGCAATTGTGACTAATGTTAGCTTAAGTAGGCGGATCCTGAAAGTGTATCTAAGTAGGTACATACTAATGTGTCATTCTACATTGTCCTATATACACGAATACAAGCACTACTTCTCAAAAACTTCATACAAAATCTTGGCGCCTTCCCTTCTCCTAAAATACAATATTTTACCAAGTTATCGGGGAAAAACGACTGAAGATTTCCCCAACAACTTCCCACGTCGGAATTTTACAAAAGATTTGCCTATAACGTCATGTTTATTATATATGAGGTGTAATATTGTATGTCAGTTTGTTTCGCGCCTCGCGAGCATCGGTAGTTGCCAATAAACGTCTCCCTTCATATCATTTGCAAAGATTAAAACTTTTAAAGCACAGACAGGACACTCCATAGATGTTTTTGTCACGAATTTTTTAGCCTTTAGGTATTTTGAATTTGAATTAGTTGTCTAATTAGTACTTATTAAAATAAATTGTTCGTATCTACGTCATTGTCGATCTTGGATTTGTTATCTAAAGTATTAAACTTGACAATCTCGTCATAAAATGTGACGATAAACATTTCAATTTTATAGTGTTCATGAATATTTTCAGGTAGATCCGTGGTTGTAGGCACAAATGGTGTTCAAATTGTGTCGTATCTGCGATAATCATGGCGTATGCAGCATCCCTAACAAGTACCTCATTGTGAACACGATTGGAGATAAAAGCCTAGCTAATAACGCGCCAATAAAGGCTTTATTGAGCCGAACGGAATTAAGAGGCGACGGAAATTACCGATGTTAGCCGAACGTCGCCGAATTTAATAACGCACGTTCAGTTTTTAATGTACTTTAGTGGGGGGAGAACGTGTAGGGAGTAGGTAATTAATTGAAACATTTTATTAGACGATATTACCTACTGATTTATTTGATGTTAAGATGAATGCATAATAAATACATGCATATGTACAGGTGATTGTTTACGCAAAATCTAGATAAAAAAAACATCCCACGCACACATATGTCATGTTGTAGCAAACCAAATCAAAATCAGTCCTTAATTCACATTTAACAAGCAGCAACCTGTTACAGTTAATTCCGCCATTAACACCATTCCCAGTTGACCGGACCAATAGCTAGACAATGTAAATCATTGCAGTGTACGACCTCGCGCGAACGCTTCCGAACGGCCCCGAACAATGCCGAAGATATAGATCTAAATGAGTCGAGTTAAATATTGTTTAAATGCGCTCTTTTGGCTTAATCATAGGCTCGAGTGGGTACCAGGTGATCGTAGATAGTTGGGACGTTGACTTTGTGGCTTCCTTGATCATTCTAATTGCCTGGTTATGTACGCAACTTAGGTATGAAAGCGTGACAGATTTTTGCGATACGTACCTACGTAGGCACGTATAAATGCTTTTGTGTGATATTTTCATTCTTATTACGTTTCAATTTTGAATACAACTACTAATAAGGAGGCATTTTTGTCATTTTAAATTAATAAAAACGATTTTATCTTACAAGATAAGACTCTTGTCCTAGTCTTCTATTCAAACTAAACTAGTTTCTTCTTCGATTTTTAATCAATTAAAAAAACTTATTAAACTCAACCTACATAAAATAACAAACGATTCATAATAGTATTCGCGTGTTACCAAACAAATAGTCAATAAAGGAACAATGCACAACACAAGTGCGTCCGCACGTAAAGTTCTCACAACAAGCGAATAAACGTCCCGCTACGGCACAACTTGTGCGCACCACTGTACACCTACACCTGATTTGTGAACTTCGAACATTGGACAAAGGTTAACTCATCAGAGGGGACACCAATAATGTACAGACTTAGGACTATGTGAACTAATTCTTATTAGAACATACACGCCCAAAGCGGAGCACATAAAAATCAATGATATATAAAAATAGCTTCTAGGAGAAAAAAAGTTTAATATATTTAAAAAGTTGTGTTTCTAATTCAGTATTATTATGTTCATTTCAACAAATTAATAGTATCAAAAAAGAAAAACAAAAGTGCCTCCCAGAAGAAAAACAAAATAGGTACAAAACTCAACTTGACACGTCACTTCTGTACCAATAACTACTCACTATCGAAATCGCAGGTGAGAATATTGAGTTTTATTGACGCCCAACACCGAACGGCGAGGGCCAAAGTTTTTGATTTAGTTTACAAACAACCACATCGAATACTGAATACATTAACTATAGTTCAATATAATTTAGTTAGTATTTTATATTATTTTTACAACAAAATTAAGACATGGATGATTAAAAATACTAGTGATGATGAATGTCTCAAAAAGTGGGTTAATTCAAGAATCTTGAGGGAATATTGCCAAGTTGTCACTTTCAATCTAGTAATATGATTGTCCGAACATAGTGGTATGTCTGTCAGACATCATGCAAATGTGTTATTTTATGAAATATTATGCTTTTTGTATCGCGTTTTTGAACAAATAGTCGTCATATTGAACAAGCAAAGTGCATTTTTATTCTAGAAAAAATCTTCCAAAGTTTCCACTATTACAATAGAGAAGTTTCACAAATTACACTGCCAGCCAAAACATCGAGACACCACACAAATTCTAATCGCGTTCCTGAATTACCGGAAACACACGAAAATTCAAATGTGGAACGCCGGAATCACCAATCGGATTATCGTTCTACATGTATAAAAGACGAAAATTCCCGTTCTTACCCCTTTGGCTGACACCCCACGAGGACGCGGGGGTGAGGCTGGGGGAGGGGGTGAAGCTAATGGCAGTACCACTCGGATTCATTAGTAAATTAGAAAGCGGATGAGTCCAAAGTTACGAAAATTCAATATCTAATAATGATCAAGTCTTACCTGCCTATAGCCGATAGAAGGGTTTGAACGAAAATTTACCGTACCGAAGACTCCTATTTGAATTTGTCAATCCGACTTTGTTGGGAATTGAATTATTTAGTTTTCGATTCGGCACCGGTTGGGTTTTGTTTGTCTGAGGTGTTCATGCTCTGTGGGTTTGTTTTGTCGAACGATTTTATCAATACCGACCTTTTTGCATGTGGAAAAATGTGGGTCAGCGGATGGCTACTCAAAAGGAGTGAATTATACAAGAATCTCACAAAATCGTGACACTCACAATAGATCTACCTCTATATTCAAATAAGCCAACCCTCCTTTGCAGCACTTGATTATAAACTACAAAATCAGAGCCCAGGGTACATGAGACCCTTAAAAAATTGCAAAACAAAATTAGAAATCTAAACTTAATCAAATTACTATGTAGACGTTATTAAAAAATACGTTTTTTTACCCTCTAAATCTATTGAACGGCGCTTAATATCTCAATGTCGGTTTTAATTTGTTAGCGTCGTGTTACTCGCAACAGTTTTATTTTCAGAAAAGTAAGACAAGGAAACGAGTTTCGACAGCCTACGTGGAAAAATAAATAATAATGTGCTGATTTTTGGATCAAATTAGAAGAAAAAAAAACGTACACATTTTGTTTAGACAAGGAAATATTGTTATATCTTCGAAAATAATAGAAAAGGCACCAAAATAACGAGAATATTCTAATACACGAGTTGACATGTACAAATTATTAAGCAAATTATCTGACAATGGTCAGACGGGTAAGATGGGGAGGCTTGAGGGGTCCGTGAAGGGTAAATAAAGTCCACGATACACGGAGTGAAAAAACTGTAGATACGACTTTTTTTAATTACATCTTCTAAAATGTGAAATACCACATAGGCAAGAATATTTGTTTTTTAACCAGATTTTTCTTGTTGTATACAATCAATTAAGTACTAAAGAAAATCTATTCCTCTATATTATTCTATTAGATGATTATCACAAAAAGCGTACATTTATAATACAGATTAAATAGATTCCAATTACAGCATAATGTTCGTTCACAGTCTATCTTACATGAAGTAAGATCTCAGTTTTTTCATACATTACTCACGTATCAATCACGCTGGAGTTTTTCTCATAATCAGTTCTTTGAACACAATTTTGATCTAGACATAACAAACAATTATTATCTGAATATATTGACTAATCCTTCAGTTACAGGGTTCCCGAAAAAAAACAAACCCCGAAGCCCTTTCGGCCGGCAAGAAGGGCGTCCTTTATCATATTTATTTTATTTCAATTCGGTACAAATTTAATCCTTTTCCATTAATTAGTGACCGCTCCCCGTATAATGCGGGGTCGGTCAGACCCCTCGCGAGTGCGTTAATTTTTCTTGGCGGCGGAGGGTTGGGTGTGGGATAAGTCATAACCGATCGACATTTTGGTTAATTGTGTCTTTATTTTGTGCGTTGTGTGGGACAAAGAGAAAGAGGTTTGTGAAATAAAATCGTCGCTATCGTAATTCAAAAGCATCATTTTTAATCTTGTAGAAGATTTCATACTTTCGAAGGAAGGGAAATTCAAAAAAACAAAAACTAAAGATTAATTAAAATTGATCAATAATGAATTAGCTCCATAGTGACAAGAGCCTAGTACTTTCAAAACATAAAAATTCATAAGCATTTCAATTTGCCCGCTCGACCGAGACGGCTCTCACCGAAACATACCTCTATATGTTTTCCTTCATTATATTCACAATTTTATAATGTTCTAGAAAACGGATGCGTTACTCATTGAGATTCACCTTTCTGTTATCAGATCTAACGTACCATGTATCATATTAATTGGTCGTTTCATGTTCATTATAATTAAATCTTAATTTTTCGGCTCCATGTTTTTTTGTTAATACGTTTTTACTGTTAGGTTTTATAATTTTATTGTTTTAGGTTACACGTGGACGGAGCAACGATCTTTCTTTTGTCTTATCGGAAAACTATAAGTTCTTAGCAGATTCACTTGTAAAAGAAACATAGTTATTGGATTCAGGTAGTACGTGTTTAAATTCGTCATTATCATCATGATGATTCATTTTCAGTTCGTCTAGCACAAAAGCTTCTCGTGTTTCTTTGAAGTCGTCATATATAATATCTACGTGACGACATACATAACCAACAATCATAAAAGTCGGTTCAACAATTCATCCGTCGTATCCAAATTGTCGTTCTTTTAGTCATTATGTATTTTCTTTTCGCAGTCATTATCAGTCATTAGAATACACGAAATGCCGATGTGGTTACAAACAGAAATGTGTACTTTGACTCATAGATACAAAACTGTGCCAATGTATAATGGCGGCGACAAGAGATTTTCAGATAATATTGCAC